>VYXB01010177.1:75363-147094 GCA_013397135.1 Pachyramphus minor | reverse complement strand
AAAAAAAAAATTTACTTTGAATTCATTGTTCTTTATACAAAAAAATAAAGGTCCTATTATACAAGATTTCACAGACTTCATTCAAATGGACCTTTTTTGTCAGTAATAAGCAAAGGTTTTGATGACTTTGCTTATAGGAAGAGGGTCCCCAGATAGACAGAGGAAGTTCAGACCAAAGCCAAACAAGTTGCACTTGCTCCAAAATAAATTTCCCTGACACTTTAGAGCCAAACAGTCTACATGGCTACTGTATACAGCATTTTCAAAATTGTTTTTCTGTACTTTTAACCCCATTTCCAAAGGAAGGAGCATCAGAACAATTCCAAATTTGAATGAAGCCACTCTCCTGTGTGAGCTAAGGACATGAAGTCCTTGAACAGAAAGAACAGAACATTACCACACTTGTTTTTCTTTGAAATAAGCAGTCTTCAAATTGCAGCCCAGAGAGGCTGAAAGATCCCTACAATTTTAATGCACATAAATACATTTTCAAGTAAAATAAAATCTGAGCAGTAAACTCACCATGTACCAGTCTGAACAGCACAACTCAGAATTTGATAAAAGTATAGCAATTCCTTTCTCCAAAAGCACACACTGACCTATGTAAACACATCTCAAATTTTGTAAAAGTTTGAGAGGAAAATTTGGTAAGAGCAATACTGAACTAAGGATTCCATGTCACAAACTGCTCTTTCCAATTTATGGCTCTTAAACCTTCTGTCTATACAGTCCCTTCTCAGTATTATTACTTTAATAAACACACTTTTCAAAACAAAGCATTTAGATTTAAATAAAAGACAGAATTTGAGGTGGGCTCACAGAAGTGTGTATTTCTCTCTCTTCTTTTCCTTTACACAATGATAAGGGTTCATAATTCACAACACAAGATACCAAATCTTTCATTAAAGATCCTGACTCAACTCTCAGGAAATTCTGTGCAGTGCTGCAGACCCAGCAAACTGAACGTGCACACAACAAAACTGTTAAAGTCATACATAAAGATTGCAAATTAAAATGGCAACAATACTCAGGATTATGAAAGATTTCAAAGCACATTACCAAAGGAAATAAGCATAATTATCCTCATCCCTAAAAGGAAGACAATTACTTATCACAGACATAAAATATATTTAATTTTCAAACCAAAACTACTAAAATGAGACCTCATTAGAAAAACTATTGTAAGCTTATTTTTTATTTTGATATTCCAGTTACTGATAGTGAGATACTTGTAACCAACTGCAATATTTGTTTATACACAAATTATACCAGGAAATACTTATTTCTAAGTTTCTTCTAAAATATACTTTTACTTAAAGAATACTTAATGCAAGCAAGAAAGGAATTTTAACTCCCACTGAAGCCCTGCTGTTTTCTAAAAGAATACACAGTAAAATTGGACAGTTGTAATGAAACAGAGATGGAAATAGTCCTTACTGTGACGATCAAACAGCTGTTGTTTATACAATGATTGTAAATACAAAACTTGAGGAAAACATTTAATTCAAGACACTACTGGATTTGAAATGATCAGGAAAAACATATACAGTCCCTTTTATTTCAATCCCACTTTCCAACAATAAACTTTGGGGCTTTTTTCTTTCTTTCTTCCATTTTTTTCCACTTAACTACTCTGTTGACACTTACTTTTTAGGTATCACCTGTCTAAGTATGGCAACAAATACTTGCAAAATGTATGTCTAACTAATTTGAATTACTATTTGTAACAAATAATCCAAAGAATTGATCTAAAATATTGATCAGATTTTAAGAAATATAAAAGTTTCTTTAGCTTTATGGCAAACATTTTTTAAACAGTGCAAGTATAATGTTACTGCTTTATATAACAAAAGTAATTTCTTCCTTTGAGGTTTGGTACTTTAAACATAAAGTCTGTTAAGTAAGTTTAAGATTTCATTTAGATGCTAGAAACAAAACAAATATGTGCCTATATTTAATACTTTTCTCAATAACTGCCTCATCTGTTCTTTGAGAAAACACAAGCACTTAAATAAACATCAAAACATTCTAATTTGCCCACAAGTTTGTGTTACCTGTAAACATTTTGCTTTGTCAACGTCATTTCTTCTGATAATACTGTTTTTAAACACTCATCAAAAATCTGAACGAATGTTTTTATTTTTCTATCATTATAAAGAACCTAATTTCCAGACTTTTTTTCCAAAAGCAAGTGATTTCCACTGTTCTCTTAACAATATAAATCCAAAGTAAAGAACTTTCCTAACACAGTTCTAACATGAATGATGGGTAAACTGCCTGTTTGATTGTCAGACAGTTGTTTTTTTCAGCAATCTCCATTTTTCACATAACTAAGATTTTACAGAAATGCCAATTAAACACTAATTAAAGGAAACAGACAAACACTTAGGGTTTGCTGCATACAGGCTGAGAACTCTGGCATAGAATTATGCTCTTTCAGTTTTGCTGTTCAAGCAGAGACTGATAACTTGAAATCACAAAGAGTTTGGTTTATTCCTGCTTAGCACAGTAAACATCATCCTTACAATCCTAATTCAGACAAAGTTAGTCCAAGATCCAATTCAGTTCAGGTTACCTGAGTTCCTAATAATACTGAAGAGATCACGTCTGTACAGCTCAGTGTTCCAGAATGAACCCATTCAAAACCCAAACTTTAATCACAGACAGGGACATCTATGCTTCGAGTTAAAATTAAATACATATGTATAAATATATACAGGCATACGTTTATCAATTAGCACCATCTAGTGGGGTCAGCACATTTTATGCAATATGAGAAATATGCAGCTCACTCTTCTGGTTTTTCTACACCCTAAACAACATGTTATGATACAGCACAGAACAGAACATAATAAAATTCAGATGTTAAAACAACAACAACAACAAAACCAAAAACAAACCAACCAACCAAACAAAAAAAACACAAAAAACCCCACACAAAAACCCCAACAGCAACAAAAACACAAACCCAAATCAAACCCAGACAAGTCACCCCAAACCTCTCTAATTTTAATTCATAACATTTTTCCTCTATAAATTACATTTTAAGAAAAACACTAACACTGAAAGCTGTATGTCCATAATATGAAAGTCATTGAAAGGAAGAAAAAAAATGACCCTTTATGCATTCATACAAATGCAAAACACAATTAGAATTTAATTACTATTTACTGTTTTCACTCTTTGTTCCCTATCACATGACTCAAGACCCATCTGACACTCTTTAAAAGAAGCTGCTCTGAAGCATCCAAGTGATGAAAAAAACCCCCTTTATTAATGGCCTCTATCATCAGAGCAGAATTTTGCTGTAAACACAACTCTTGCTAAAATGGCATCGAAGTGTCACAAACACTGGATCCCAACAGAAGCCACTAATAAAGTAACTATACTATTGAAATGTTCAAAGTAATTAATTTAAAAGAGGTCACCTACACTAAAACAGATACTAAGGACTAACCTCACTTGCTTATTTCTCAAATATGAAATCTAGAAACTGACTTTTAGCCACTCCTGCATTAAAAACTGTTGGTGACTTAAGTCATGCAAATAAACAACGCTGAAGAATTTGAAGTGCAACAGCCACCAGTGGTAGACTCCCCTATACAGGAACCTCAGGCAAAAAAGGCCGACAAATTAAAAGCAGCAGCACATCAAGATACTTCAATGCACCAGGCAAAATCTCTACCAGCCTCTGCCAACAGGCAAGAGAGACAAAAACACCACCATTCCCTTCTTCCTCTGACTGCTTACAGTCCATTTTAAAACCCAAAGCAACACAAAACAGGAAACAATCACTAAAATTAAGTGCATGCTTAAGAGTATTAGGACAAGTTGTCATTGTGAAATTAAACATTTGCTTAAATGTTCCTTAATGAAACCATGGCCATGAAACAAAGGAATGCCTATGAGGACACGCTTTGCATTCGAGTCTTCCCTTGCTTCTAAAGGAGGCGATGGACAGCACAGCTTTCCAAGCAGATCACAACATATCAAATGGATTGTGGACAATGAAAGACAGACACAAAGTCACTTTGGGTTTTTTTCCTGTGAATAATGGCAAAAATAGGTGAAAATTCAGAAAAATTTGAGAAATGTGGAGAAAATATGTAAATACAAGGGGGCAATTAAGCTCAATAAAACCCAGCAGTGGAAGACAAGCAGTGAGCATTTTAGAAGGCCCAGAACGTAAGCAGAGAAGCTGCTGAGGCCTCCACACTGCAGCCAGGGGCCAGGCTACAACTTAAACTGCATGCAAATCAAGACAAAGAGATTTTAATAAATCAGTACCAACAAACAAGATTTATAGCAAGACTTTTAAATTAAAAAGATATGAAGACAGCATCTGAATTTTATTTAAAAGGATAGAGAGATGTGTTGGGAGGAAAATGTCCCAAATAAGTTCCACCAGAAAATTACAACAGTGTTAAAGGATAAAACTAGTTCTCAACCTTCCCTGCAGAGGATGGAGAAACACCAACACTGAATGGAATGTGTGTTGTAGGATAAAAAGGAATATGAAAAAAAAAGACAAAATATTGAAAGAAAATTGCAGTAATTTAGGAGAGATTTACTGCCATTTCCCTGTACCTTTTCAGACCACTGCACTTCGGGTTTTGCACTAAATCATCTAAACATGCAAACCCATTTCACAGGAAGCTTCAAATCAAAGCAAACATATTAATTTATTTTTTTTATTGGAAGGGGTATCACAAATGTATTTGCACAGGTGTACAAAATTACAGCCATTTAAATTTAACTTTAAATTTTGGAAAGCTGGTAGAAAACAGGAGAAATTGCCTAATGACAGAGGAAACATAAGTAACGAAGATAAGGGTGCTGCACTGGCATTCCTACCCTTATAAAAAAGAATATAGAGATAAGTTTACTAATTTTATTCTTCAAGATATAAGGATCTATAAAAATAGAGACCAGCAATAAAAAATTACAGGGATTGCAAGAGATTTCCTGATAGTGTCCAACCCAGAACTGCCTCCCAACTCCAGCCCCTACTTCAAGTAGGATTCAATCATAACATCAGCCAGTCTGATCTAGCCTGGTTTACCCTGCATTTGAATATGAAACCAACAAAAATTTAAATACTATTAGGTCGAAGTATCATTAACAAGGGATTTTTTTTCACTTTTATTCCATTAGTTAACATTAACAAAACCAAAAAGCAACAAAATTCCTTTTCTATTGTGCAAAAATGTCATTTTACCCTTGACAGAACAAGAAATTACAAATAATAACTCACTTGAGCTCCTCCAGCTCAACTGAAATACACTGAAGTACTCTAACTGTACCTATCTTTGGATGGCCAAAGGTGTATGAGAGGTCACTCTTGCCCTCAGTATTAAAGGTTTGGAAATTCAATGGAAAAACTGAAGTAAGTAAAACCCAGCATGATATTCCCACAGAGAAGCCATGACAGAACAGTTATGAAAGGAGAATAAATGCACATAACACAAAGGGAATTAAAGGTCTTTCATACATTAAAAGTTCACTTAGCAGTAGAAAAATAAATAGAAAATAATCCAGTTCTAATAAGTTACAAGAACAATATACATGCTCAGAAAACAGAGAGAGAGAGCAGAAGCAGGACAGAACACATGATCAAACTATACATAAGTCTTGTCTTCCTCACTGTTACCTGACATACCACATAAGGCAAATATTGCTTCCCCTTCGGGAGAAGACAATAATAAAACTTGGTCAGATTATTATTTAGAATTAGTTAGAAATTGGTAGAAAGTGGATGTTTCCAGAAGACACAGCGCAGGCACATAATTACAAATAGTTTGTTGCTTGGCACATGCTATGGTATGACTTGTAGTTAACCTTTAACGACATACTAAATTTCAATATGATCAGCTTAGTATTTCAGATGCCAATTAATATGATGAAATATCATGGGTTACTTTTTTCCTAGAATGTTTGAAACTTCAAAATTCAAAATTGCACCCTGATTTATGGCTTGATCATGATTAAAGTTGTGTATGTCTGTAGTGTCATTACTGGATTATTTAATCACTAAATCTCAGCAAAAACTGCTCTTTTCCATGAAACCCAATCTGTACAGCACATTAAAACTGAAAATACTTTATGAAGATGATATCCATAGTAAATGTAAAGCAGTACTCAAGCTATCCCTTACAAAATCTCTAGCATTTATGGCTGGCAGGATAGGGATGTTTTTTAAATCTTAAATATCATAATTGAGGCAGTCATGATTGTGAATAACTGAGATCACTGAAATTATGTTGTGCAGGTTGTGACTTCTAGCAAAAGTCAACAAGAAAAGTCAGAAAGAGACAGAAAGGCAATACAGGTTTTATTTCCAATGGACAAAATAAGACTGTTTATGCCCCACCATGCTCACCACTCAGTAAATTGTGTTCCTCATGGAGGGTCACACTGTATCTGAGCCACTGGGGCAGAAAAGAATCAGTGGTTCCAAGGTTCAAAATCTCCTCTTCTGGGGAGTAATGATATCCTTCCTGTTAGAACTCTATGAAACAGAGTGAAGGAGAAAGGCAGCAGCACAGAAACCAAAGGAAAAACAACCTAAAATTGAAGGAGAGACCACAAAGTGGTTATTTGGTATTAACATTCTCTGAAACAAATAGTCCTGAAGTTCTGACCAGCAAAAACATCAAGAGGGGTATAACTGATGCATCTCGAACAGTGTGTGAACTACAGACAATGAAATTAAAATAAGCAACAGAATTCAGAAGTCAAAATGGATTATTATTTTATTGATCAATAAGATTGATGGGTATATGTCTCTGTGTGTGAGATCCAAGTCCAGAAAACTATGAAAACAGTGTGTTTGTATTTCCCTAATGAATTTTATCATGTTTTTACTTTGCTAGCAGCCTTTAGGCTGGAGTAGCCAGCAAATAAGAGGAGAACCATATCTGGAAGGACTTACAGTCTTAACCAGTGGCTGGGTAAAGGGCCTGGGGTCCAGGCATGGCTATTTATTTGGACTTAACACCTGTGCTGGTATTTGAGGAAACTGTGAACATGGATCTGCTTAGAAATTTAGAGAGCAAAAAGGTGTGTGTTTTCAGCAGTGCCTTTATCGGCTGGAGAGGAGAAATGGGACCAAGCCCTCTGCTTTTTTTTTTTTTTTTTTTGGTGCTTACATGGGCTAAAGCACTACTCTCCCTGTGGTAGCCTTTCTGGCCAGCTGGCTGGTGGTGCAGGTGCTCAGCAGTGGCCGCATCCATCTCTCGCCAGACGGGACCTTTGCAGCCAAGATAGAGGAGTCCTCATGTCCTGATGTTTGCTACGCTGGGTAAATCTTGCAGCGCCCTCAATTCCAGCACTGATGGAATATCATCTAGTTTGCAAGTAATGAAATAGTGTAACTTTGCAAAGAAATGCAAAGCAGGTGAAAGCAACGTTTTCCCTAGGAATTTATACAGCCACATTAAGAGGGCATACAAATGTTTCCTCTTCATATACTTACTGTCTTAATTTTCCTAAGAGACAAGATAAAATATAGAAGAAGCTTGCAGACATACATGGGAAGACACACTAGTCTTAGGGAGGGGGGAAGACAGCTGCAAAGTACACCAGTGCACCAGTGTTTTTTGAAAACAAATCCACGACAGCTCTAACTTTAGACCACTCAATGTCACTACAGGAATAGGGAAGATTTTTTACACCATAGATACCTCAGAGTGGTTCAGCTGGAGCAAGAAAGCATGAAAACCTTTTCTCTGTAGCACAAAAACAGCCTATGTCACCATACTGAAGATGCTACGTCAAAGTGAATCTGTATATTTAGATTTTGCTATTGCATTGAAGGCACAGTCAGGTTACAACAACTGCCCATAATAAATTACTATCCTTGATTTGCACACACAAGTAAGCCTTACTCTTTCCTTGTTTTGAAATCTTATTTCCTCAGCACCTTATTGGTTATTCTGCAGTGACTGTGCACCAGGTGGAGAGCACTGGCACGTTAAGCAGCTCTCAATGTAACTTATGTTTGAAGTGAATATCACTGACATCACCACACGTGCACAGTGAGCACTGGGTTCTACAGAGATACACAGAAATGGTGATGAGAGAAACAAAACAACCTGTGGCTAAGACAACACTGCAATACAAACAGTGCCCTGTGGAAGTCTAAAGGAATAATGCACATGGAGCATACTATGGTGATCTCTTGTTTCCAAGCTTTAAAAACAAAAAAAAGAGTTATAATAGAGAAAACAGGAAAAAAAGGCTTGAGGGTTTTTTTAAAGTATTTAGGGAGATATAGAAGAAAGAAAAGGAATGGGGAAGAGAAAAAGAGAAGAGTAAAACCTGTGTGTATATGCCTATATTTCACACAAAGGAGGCAAGACAGTGAGTGTGAGCGTAATATAACACACATCAGTGAACACAACAAATGAACTTCACAAGGATTAGGTGGACAATGGACACAACCAAGATTTCAAAAAAAAGAAGGGAAGTTAACATGAACAATAACAAAACCTGCTGGTAGAAAACCCACACAGGCATTTTTGTCAAACTTTAAAATAAGATTTTTATTAAATCTTACTGTATCAGTTTCCATGCTTCAGGAAGATTTTATAACTATCACATCCCATCCTTCTTAACTCTTACCATGTTTTTGCACTGCAGAGGACAGTTTGGGTAGTTATGACTTTCTGTTTTTAAAAGGAAAATAGTCCAAGACAGTAACAAAAAAATTGTTTTAAATACTCCCTCACATGTTCTGCCACAGAACTTTTGGTTCAAGGGAAAAGAACACTGTAGAAAAACAGTTTAAAATTACATTATCCTTGGATGTCTTGGATTTATCAGACTATCACTGAGAAGCTTGAGAGATCTTTGATTAGTCTCAGTATCATAGACAAAAAATGTATCACTTTGGTTAAATAAATACTGTACAAGCTTCGTAAGACAAGAAAAATCTGGGTATGAGCATAGATTTGGGTTCTAAAACTTCTCTTTGTACTGTTATACCAGTCTGGTCACCAGGCTGGTACACTGCCCCCTTGGTAACAATGAAATTACAAACTATTTGTCTTAGAAGGATTGATTTACTTCTTTTATGCCCAGTACATTTTGGCTGGATTTCTGCTACTCTTTGGAGGTTTCCCAGCAGAAACTTTAAATCAATTACAACTGATCCAAAAAAAAGCCTCTGTCTGGACTTTAACCTAAACCAAAGTTTTTTCACATTCCAAAGCACTGATTTATTCACAAGTTCCAAGTTATACTCATAGACCAACACTTCACACCTCTGATTTAATAAGCTTATCTGCTTTATTTTTCATTTCAAAAGTTTGTTGGTGCACCCACCTGGAGAGATTTCTGATTTCAACCCAACTTCTACAGCTTTTATGAGACTAAACTGTCAACAAGGCAATTTAATTGATACTTTGGGAACTGATATTTGAATTTTTTTTTATTATTATTTTTAACAGAGTGGTCTGAAGGAGGAGTTGATGACAGGAACAGGACTTCCCCATAAAAATCTAGACGAAACATTGCAAGTGCCTATTACTAAACACATTAGCAGCTCTGATGTAGAAGCTGCAAGAGGCAAGAGACATCAAATGTCTAAACTCCTGACAAAGAAGTTAACACTAGATGTTCAGGAAAACTTCTACCAAAAAGTACAAAATAAAAACATGAAAAAAACCATGAAAAAGTATTTACCACAGGAGAACCCATTCAAAAGTCTTCAAATGGAAGGACAAAATGATTACTTATGTCCACCAGCTGTCTGTTTCCTAGTAAACTACCTACTAGCTACAATTATAACAAATATTTTTAGTTGTACCATCACATAGGAACCATATTTCACAACTGCACTATTTCATCCATTTGGCCCTAACTTACATTTGCTTACAAACAAGGTTACACCATCCAAAGCTATGCCTAAATAAATTGGAAGCCCATTTTCCACTTTATTAAAGGCAAAAATAAGTAGAGGTATGCACGAGTGAACAACTTTGGCAAAACAACTTTGTTTCTTTGAGAAGAAACAGTAAACCTATTCAATGTTATAATATGTGCAAGGTTGGGGGATTTCGCTATGATTTCAAACAGGAATACATTTTTATTTTGCTTATTTTTTTCCCAGTTATTACCTGATGTACTGCATTTTTATACAATAAAAGCAGAAACAAGTCAAAGGGTTCAACACACACAGTGCAACCAGAACCCCCCCCAGTCTCAACAAGAGAAGCACTCACTTGCTCAATGCCTGGCTGCTAGTTACCTTTTTTCCTAAGGTTTTCATGGAAACAATATCAGCCTGAATAAAGCAAAGATCCTGTATTATTTTCTATAAAACTTCAATTACCTTATTTTGATTAATCTGATCACTGTTCCCATGGAAATTAAGTTTAAAGGCAGCTGACTGCCTCCAGCTAGGAGTGATCCCTTCACTTGCAGATTTCAGTTGCTGGCAATTGAGCAAGTCTCAAAAAAATCACTTTGGCTTCAAAAGTAACACTTTAAATTTATGTGGCATTTCATAAGGAATAACACCTTGCATTACACTTTTTTTGAATGTAATAATTTTGATGGAAGCAAAACCACTCGTTGCTTCAGTGGTAATTACTCCAAATACAAATGCAAACTATTGTCAGTCATGAAGAGGCTTTCCTACAGAACATTATTTTTCCAATAATTTTCAGCTTTAGGTAAGCAGAAAGCATGTGGCAAGTTTAAATTTCAGTATACAGATTAGACCATTACCTACAAATAATTTGGATGAGAGGAGTACTGAAATTCTAGCACTCCCCCATATATCCTGTGAACATACAACCCAAGCAGAAAGCTTCCAAAATGAACTGGAGATCAAGCTTCCTCTCCAGACAATGAGAAAAAGAAGAGTGTTACATTTCTTCCATGCAGCTTTAGTATTTCTTCACAGATTCAGTATCCTACTACTGCCCACATACCTACTGCCAGGTAGTTCTGTAGAGCTGAAAATTGAGTATCGTGTTTTACCAATAGGAATTAAGGCAAGACTGAACAAAACCTGTTTCAACAAGCAACATTCACTGAACAAGGACAACCTTACAAAAATTAAGTTTTCCTTGATCTCTGATGATCTGGATTTAAAGAATGACAAATAACTGCCATCTATTATCTAGTTCATCATTACTAACGATTTCAACTACAGTAAATTCCTTCTCCCCTTGCCAGAAATAGCAAAAACTTCCAAGCCAGCCCCACGGACCACATCTGGGCACTGTTTGGACAGTCTGCATTACAAGAGTGATCACTTTCCTTCTGCCATGAGGAGGCTTTGCATGATTCCTCTGCCTGAGACATGTAAACTATAACGTAAGAAGCAACCTTGCTTGATTCTCCTCTAGAGCATGAACAACTATTTTTCATTGGCCATGAATTGTTACTGGCTGCCAACCACCACACTCACACCTCCTCCTCCAGATGTCCAGGTGGTCACACCGCCTTTTCCTCCATTTCTGCCCATCTCCAAAGCAAACAGCACTTCAGACCTCCACATGAATTTACAGAAATGCAGCCTTTTCCCTCTGCTGGGAAGGCACAGCTTTTTAAAATAAATACAGTTGAGAACTCAGCAGTAAAGAACCTTAAGGACTTCAAGTATCAAAGCAACATTTTAAGAATGAGCTATCAGTTTCATTAATTACACCTACTCCAAGGTGGTCTATACATCTCTCCAACTATCCAATGCTTTCCCCCAAAACCACAGCCCTCTCACTCTGTTAGATCTGAGGTTAGGTACTAAATCCCAGTCCCACTTTGTCTTCTAGTGCATTTTCCAGGCTTGCTGCTCCTGGGTAATGCAGCTCCTCCGAGCTCCTTCTGAGGTGGCTGCTTTTGTCTGCCTTAAAATCAGAATCCACTCTCACCATTCTCTTAACAGGTGTAAATATATTAGCCACCAAAATCCCCTCACAAACACACACTGCTGTCTTCCTCTTCTATATAATAAAACAACAGAAAAAGAGTTCTTGAGACCTGCATAAAACAGACAATTCAAACAATAAATTATATAGACTGTATAAATGTTATTTCTAGCGAAAGCATACACGAAAAACAAAGTAATGACAAACTAAATAACTTATATATGTCCAGCAAAAAATATTTCAATATCAGTTTCAAACTTGAAGTGCAGAAGCAATCAACATTAACATCACTGGGCTTCCATTCTTTATCACTGGTCATGCTCAGGTCCTACGCTACCTATCACATCCTCCTCAGCCACCGTCACCCTCCCAGGTTTGACACCCTCAAAGATGTCATTCCTTCCATCGCCATCAAAAGTACAGAACAATAAGCTCAGAAAGATCAGTTGTCATACTCAACTCAAGCCCATTTCCCCTACATTCTTATGGGAAGAAGATCCAAATGTGTGGATGCTTGAGCTTGTGCCCAGGCAGGAGCATTCACTGTCTGGATGCACGACATGGGAGGTGAATGCACATGATCTGGGCAGCACACACCTGGATGCTGCACACAGAACACCTGACACACCACTGGGTAGGGGAAGCTGCACCATATGAGCTCTCAGGAATGCCAAAATAACCTGCAGAGCTCTTCCCAGGTGTAAGTTTGGACAGTTATCAGTTAGTCTATCCTCTAACGTAAAACAAGCCACAAAACCTTACTGAGATTCTCTGATTCGTATTGTAGATGCAAAACCCTTCACCCTACAGAGTAACAGTTTTTTCATGGAGTTTGTGTGTAAAGCCCTGGGTAAAAGCTATAAATATATACAAACTTGCCTTTGAACTACGCTTGTACTACTCCAGACTGAAGATTTCATTTATGATCTGCAGGTAGTTGATTTTATCGCTAAGAATATGTCAAACCAATCCCTTTTGCTTTGCTCTAATCAACTCAGTTTTTATAAATACTATCTTTATTTTTCTTACTGCCAACAAGGGAACCACGGTACGCTGAAAGCATCTGCATTTACATATTGAAAAATCTGAGCATTCATACTGAAAATTTCCACTGCTTCTATACTACAATGACTGTAAAATTTGGGCTATGTAATCATATGATTCAATTTACATGCCAAAGAAATTTCAACAGGATAAACTCAACTGGTTTATTTTTTGATAAGTTTTTCACAACTGACATGGTCAAACACTAGCACATAGAAAATACTTTCTTAGAACTTCAAGTCAAGTCACATCCAGGTGAAACTAACAGAAAATTAGCACAAATTAAGGTTTTGAAGGGGCAGCTACCAAAATAGCATGCAGTTATAATAAAATCAGACTGGATTGACCAAATATCTCTTACTTATCAGTAAGGATAATTTTCTTTCTCAGTGCCACATACAGCTTTTTGAATGTGCAAGCTCTTCCCTATCAAGAGAAAGAGCAACACCACTTGCTGGGGCTTCTTTTTCATAATGAAAAGTACAGTACTGAGTTGGCCAAAAACAATCAGTAAACTGAAGTTGGTTATGAAATACTTCAGTAGCTGCCCAACAGAAAAGCTTACTCAATTCCTGAGCATTACATCCACCACCAGAAATGTTTAAGGCGGCAGTGCAAGTAGAAGCTTCATCCTGGAACTAAACAGACAAACAGTAAAACATGCGTCTGGTGCACTAATAGCAAGCAAACACACATGGAAATTCTTGCAGCTCCTCTAAAAATAATCTAAAAGAGTAGTTAGAACAGATCTTTATTTATCCTTTCTAAAAAATATCCAAGCTGAGCCCATGTGTACTATTTCAGGTACCAGCTATGTTATTGCTCATAATCGCCCTGAAGGATCTTCTCTTCATGTGTCTATTCCATAAATCTCTACAGAATTAATGGGATCTCTGCTATAGAAAAAGTAATGAGATGGCTGTAGATTTTTGGTAGGACTTGAGAGAGTCATGTAACGAGACAAGGAAGTAACAATTTGACAGAAGCAGAGACAAATTTTAAACACTATCCAGAACCACTTTCTCTTCCAAACTGTCAAGAATAGTTGTGATTTCCCTCTCCTCTGTACTTTGCAAGCTAAAATCTAATAAACAGATTCCTTTGTTGAGAAAAGGGACAGCAAGAACAGTTGCATCAGTGTTTGCTGGTTTTACTTACTACAATAGGAATGTACTGTAGGGAACAATCCAGTATTTGCAGGGGAATGGACTGGATGATCTAATACAACTTTTCCATTTCTGACTTCTTAGAACAGCTCAGGCTGATCCAAGTTCTCAAAGAGATTTCTGTCCAACAATACTGAATGAAGAGAACTCCAAGGCAATGTTTGGGGCTTCTTTTTTCTTCTTTCTATCTTTTCAATAATTAGAGAGCCAGAAGAGCAAACCACGTGCTATAGAATACAACCATACAGGAAACACTACAATAATTAAATTCCCATAAAACTTGGAATATCTGTAGAAAAAGTAGAAAGTTCATTTTATACTTAAGCCTTTCAATCAATTTGGAGCATTTTTATCCCTTTTATAACTTAAATTATTAAACAGTAAGTTAAGAAGGTCAGTGTAGAAACTTTTATTACGCAATATGTTAAAATACAGAAATATTAATGTTTAATTTTTAGTATACTCACACTCATTTTCTTCGTAAATGAC
This sequence comes from Pachyramphus minor, assembly GCA_013397135.1. NCBI lineage: Eukaryota > Metazoa > Chordata > Aves > Passeriformes > Tyrannidae > Pachyramphus > Pachyramphus minor. The sequence goes on along the minus strand of VYXB01010177.1, from coordinate 132,519 downwards.
CCATACAAGGATCACAACATCCTTGGCTCAAAGCTAGTGCACATTTTTCCCCTTTTTTTTTATTTTTATTACAATATCTGTCATCATACTCTGGCTGAGGAATTAAAAACATTTGTCTTTGCAAGTACAGTTGACTTGAAGAAGTTACTGCTAGGAAAACCAGTCTTTCAAATGAGACACCACAACCCAGAAAGAAGGATTTGGCACTTCTGAAGTCTTGTAACAGGGAAAAACTACAGCAGATCAGGTTTGTTCTTCTGCTCTTACAGCTCTCTTCCAAACAGGCTATGGACTGCCTGCTCTGAAACTTGATAGGATACTGAATAAATCTTCTGAAAATGCATTAAAGGTCAAACAAATACCATGAGTTTCACATACAGTTAAGCCCATCTTGAGGCAGTTATATGAACCACATAACCTTTTGAAAGCTCTTCATATCCTACTTTATACACCTGAACTCCACAGAAATCAGAATGTAAGGTTTGATAACCTTAGTTAGTAATTCGTTTGTAATTACAAAACTTTATCTTTTAAATTAAATTAATATGCTGTATTAAAAAAGGGCAACTAGTGACCACTAAAGACACAGTTTCAAGATTTCAAGAACTAAAGCTATTTTAAGATAGTGTGAGGCTTAATAGGACATTAAAAGAACCATCCACAAAGTTACATATATGCTTAATACTTGGATTTACAGTGTACAAGATAAATAATAAAGATAGTTGAAATATTTCAGTATCTTCTTCTTGTAACTGCAATAAAGTGACCATCTGTTGACACCCATTTTTCTTTTCTGTTAAAGTCAGAAAGTCCAATCCACCCTTCAAAAACAAACATGGTAACTAGGGCATGCAACCAGGAGAGCCAGTAGGAAAGGCAATTGCTCCAAGCTGTGAGCTTACTCCAAGTGAGTAAACCAGTTACTGCTGTTGTATCATTGTCTTTTGGAACAAAGGGCAAAAGGCAGTAAGTGAAGGAGTTTGAAAAGGTTTAGATTTTGCCTCAATAGAAAATTAGAGCAAATATTGAAGTGTCCATGTTTCACAGATCCACACTCATTTTCTAGCCAGCCTTCTTTAATTCCCAATCCAGAACTAATTTAGCAGCCGACCTAACATTTTGCTTAGATGCACACCACTGTCAGCCTATACTAGAAAGATGACTGGTCTTCCTCTTACAGTGATCTTCTGAGCCACCTGCACAGACAGCTGCAGCAAAGCACCAAGGAGTCTGGGAATCACAGCACCTCAGAAACTTCGATGAAATTCTTCAGGCAAGCAAGTATGGTCAAGCACTGTTCCAGTGGTTGTTGGTTTTGTGCATCAACTGCCAGAGAGTACTTGTGTTTACTTTTATATGTAAATTCTCAGCTATTTTGAAAAATATTAACAGGTACCTGGCCAAGTATCAACATTATTACATTTTTTTCCAGAATAAAATAGCTGAAAGAAATGGAAAAAGGTGATTCTTTCAAACCTACTTAGAAATAATCTCAATTTTAAGCTTCCTCTAGATCAGTAATTGACACGGGTAACAAATTCTGCTCAATTATATGTGAGTCTGGATATATTCATGGCACAGGTTACTACCATCTACTGACTCATTTGAGACCTCAGAATTTTCTTCCAGCTTGAATTAGCTCTGCACTGGGGACTGAAGACATACTTACCACTTTGTAGGAGTGGAATGTTTCTAACCAGCCGATTGGTCCCATTTTTCTGCTATAAGCAGTTTCAACATTATCAGGGTAGCTCTGTGTCCTCCCATGGCATGCCTTGATTTCTTGTTGCTGATCATTTTCATAGCACAATACTTTACCCAAGTATTTGTCCAAACTTACTTTAAGGTGTACTTTAGGCCAGCATATTTATGTGCAAAACAATATTAAATGGAGGCAAGCCAATAAAAGAAACAGCTTACTAGAATTTCAGTTGACTTTGTTAAAGGAAATTATTTTAAATTAATGTGGCTACTGAACTCTTGCCATACCTGACCTCAGAAAATATATTCCTTCTAATTTTTGCTGTGAACATTTATTTATTTAAGCTAAACTCCAGGTCTTGAATGTTGACCATAAAGAAGTCTCAGATTTCCTGCTACTATTTCGTACTCTTTTTTTTCTAAACAAGGGCAAACAACATATGTTTGCTGCATTAGCATTACACTGCCAAAACATCACTCCTAAATGAAATCATCTATGTATTTTTGGTAGAATCTTATTTAACAACTTCCACCCCGACAGAAACAGAGCTAAAACAAGGCTGTTTTGTTTTCACTGAGCAACAGTTTGGTCACCGGTTTACTAGATGGCGCTCAAAACATTTTTCCATATGCTCTTCTCAAAGAGAATCTGACTTAAATGTGGTTTACCTTCACCAGTGAATGAAGGCTTTTTTCACCAAACATATCCCAGAGGAAGGTCAGGTCTTCCTGGCTGTCCACATGTGGCTGCAGCTGGGCTGGCAATGCAGCCAGCAGCTCGTACAGACCTATAAAATGAAAATAAAACACAAAGTGTAATCTAGGGGTGATCTCATTAATTTCACTTAACAGTTCTGTGTAATTGGCTGCCTGGAGCATGTCATTTTTAACTGAATAGGGAGTCTGGAGTATCCACCATAACATTGACTTGTGGAACCAAAAGGAACATTTTTTTTTTTAAATTACAAAGAAACAAGTATTAGCAGTGTACTTTTTACCTTGTCACAGTACATCCATATATATTTACACAAGGTTATGCAGAAAATTCATAAAGGTTTAGAAAAAAGGACAAACCCAGAAAAAAACATAAATTCCTTTGCTTAATCGTTATTCCATTTCCCTTGATGTTAGCCAAAGAGTGAAATGAGTCATGAATAGGAAAAACTTCCTTAAAAGAACAGAAACTGGATAGGGTGGTCCATTAAAAAAAGGTTCGTGGTTTCTCTAAATATTTCTTGCTAATATATTGCTTAGTATTTTTTTCAATCCTGCGTTCAGTAGGGATCCACAGCAGTACAAGAGCAGCTTCTCTGTTTCACAGGATTAAACCTTTAAAAACAGAACCAACACAGTTTTCCCAGACACACACACACGCAGAAATATTTCAGTAACATTTTTAATTTGCAGGTATTAGAGATCCTCCGTAGGGTTAAAGCAGTTGCTGTTCCCAGTTATTTGTGGCACACCTCAGCAGCGCTCTCCGAGGGGCAGACAGTAGCACACTGTTCCACAGTAGCGTACGGCATAAAATATCCATCGTGCACACAGGCCATCAAAGCTCTGTCCAAGAAATGTAGCAACAGTGTTTGCAGCAGTCCTCTTTAGGGAGGTAACCTGGCACGAGTTGATATCAATTCATAGCACATGTTTAATTTTCCAGTGGGATTACTTGGGGTAAAAAGGACAAAATGCCTTTTTCTCCTGTCTGCTGTCTACAAAAACACCAATAGTCTCCTGGGATCCAAGATACACGGTCCTGTTATTATTTTTAGTCTGAGTAAGTGCTGCTGTTCATCACAAGAACAGATTTACAACATATTCTACTGGTAAAAGAACACTGCTGTAAATTACAGGTTACCTATTGTTATTATGCTTATTATTTCCCTAAAACTTATGATTCGGAATATTTATTAGAAAACATAATTTCACAACCTTTCCAGACACTGCATATCCCTTTCAACATTACATACAGCACCTTTGGGATCTGGTTATTTACATTTTCGTCTTTTTACTGCCTCTCAGTAAAATATTCTGGAAAAAAAAGTTCTTTCCAGATACATTCTTTCTGTGGTCCAAGCATTTCTTGGTGGCTCATATTCATTTCTCTTAGAATCTTGCTTTTATTTAAATATGTTCTTGTTTCCTCTTCAGAAATACTGCAAAAAGAAGATACAATTCAAACCACTACAATTTTGCAGAGAGAAAAATAACCCATTGACCTCTGCCTAGGAAGACGCAGTCAGAGATTGAGCTGACACCCAGAGAACAGAGGTCTGAATGGGAGTTGTGGCTTCAACTTCCCAGACTACTAGAACTTCAGAACTTGGCAAAAATGGTTATTTTTATCACACAGTTTATGCTTCAAAAACATTTTCATTTAGAAAACGCAAAGTCTTATTTTTCTGTCATTTAGAAAATTAAAAAATTTCTTTACACTCGTCCACTTTTATTACTCTAAATATATTTACCTTAAAATAATCTGAAGGTTGTTAGAAAATGGAATAGGAAGTTCAATGTAAGCTTGCATTGTGGCATAACTGCTTAGAAACAATTCACGTTTACCATTCAGAAGAAAGAAAACAATAACTTCAGCCACTCCCTTCAAATAAAAGATGTGTAACGGAGTAAGCTTTCTTTTCCTTCATCTGTCAGATCTGCTTGAATTCCACCTATAAACAACTATAGAACCATTTTATCCTTGTAAGTTGCTCCTTAAAGCTTTGATAATCAAATCCCTAGTGAAAAATAAAGTGAAAGTTCGTGTTTCCTGATGGATTACCTATTAGTGACACAGGGCGAGACTGAATCTGCCCATAACAAGCTCAGGTTTTACACACAAAACTCCCAGAGAAAAGTCCCTCCTGCCAGCATTCCAGGAGTGACTAACCCTGCAGGTGCTTACACACATGAAGGTTTTCACATCCGGCTCAAAAGTTTCTGTGGGCTTCATTCATTCACACAGCCCTGAATTCACCCTTCTGGGGAAACAGGTGTCGTGTCACCAGGGCGCTACTCCAGCCTCGACAGCAACACNACAGCCCTGAATTCACCCTTCTGGAGAAACAGGTGTCGTGTCACCAGCCTCGACAGCAACAACCCAATCCGTGGGACTCTCCTGGGGAAGGAGAGACAATAGACAGGTGCTGACAGATTTTATCTGCAGCACTGGAACTCAAGGGCTGTGTAATGCAGAACGCTGGAGAACACCTTGCTCTCGCTCTTCAGACTCCTTGAGAAACTGAGCACTATGTAGCCAGGAGTTAAAAAAACAACTCAATCAAGGAACCAAATGAAAATCACACAGCAGGAGGACTTAGTGGACTTACCTGGAGAGAACAGAAGGCAAAGATCTAGAACATGTCTGTAGTTAAATTTGTGCAATTCCATATAATCTGACTCAGCTACAGACTCCTTCCAAACCAAAGGTAATGGCAGAAGAAGGTGGTAGCACCTGTAAAGGTTTACCTTTTTTCTTCTTCCTTCCTGTTCCTTCTGTGGTGCACAGCACCACAGAATCAAGTTTTTTCAGATGGTCATTCAGATTTTTATATATTAAGAAAATCAATATGTGGATCTTCTACATACACCTCCAAGTAAAAGGTTATTTTCACTTGTGTTTCAATTACATCAAGTGTATTGTTTATTGCAGTGTGAAGAAACAGTGAAAATTGTGGCTGGCATGTGACTTTACCAGCAAATGGGATATAAAAGAAAGTACTTTTCTGATATGGACAGGGAAAAAATAATTTGTCAAGTTACTGTAAACTGGTAATAAAGTTAAAACCACTACACTGGCAGCTGCACACTGGACTAATATTAATTACCAGATCTGATAAATTGTCACATTCATCTTTCCAACACCTAAAAGGTGCTAGCTCAAATCCCTGCAGCCTTGTAAGGTCTCACTGGACAGAGATGCTGCCATGTGGCAAGAGAAGTAACCTGAATTTCACAGCAGAGAGAACTTCGGCTCAACATCAAATCTCCTGCAAAACTTCTAAGTAGCATCTCAGGTGATTCTAGAACCAGAGACAGAGGTCACTGAAATAACTGACAGTTTCTCGCTAGTTTTAGTACTGCCAGCCTGTTAAAACCAGGGTTTTTTTCTTTAATTGTTTCAGTAGAAATTATGCCACACTGAACACTTCTGGTCACTTCTAAACCCAAAATTTAACTTGCAAAAAGGTCATAATAAAATCCTTTAATATTCAGATGAATTGTTTTGCAAATTAAAAGCACATATTCATTGCATAAGCCATGGAATGAGATGTATCAGCACCTCGGAGCTGAACGCTCCCACTGCCTGCCAGGCCCTGGTTGTGCTCTTCCCCTCAGTTTGATGTTTATCTTGAAGTCCCAACTCCTTGAGTCATATGACTTGCATGGACCTCACATTCTTTGAAAGATGCTCACACTTTAAATAAACGCAACAATGAGCTTTTTAAAAAAAGTATCTAGAAAATGTTTAAAAAAACAATTGTGGAAACAACAAAAAAATCCTATTGTTTTTAATGCCTGATGTTGGCAACACTGCAGAATGTCTTGGGGGGGGAAATTGCTTTTATGATACACTTTTGCTACTCTACTTAGGTTCTTACATTTTTTTTTAGTCTAGTTTGCCTATGTTTAACCACCATCTATATTTAAAAGAAATCATTTACCCACTAGGATTTACTAGTATCAAAATAATTCTGGTGCCAAAATTCAGTAAAGTAAACATGACTTGCACAAGAAAAATTCGTTTACTTCAATTTTTAAAAGCAAGTCATGTATTCAAAGGTCCCAGAAGGCCTGAGCATACATGAAAAAAATTAACATTGCATCTAAACATGGAGATGTAAGACTATTATGCAATTTTAAGAGGGGAAGTAACTCTGGTCCTTCCTACAGCTCAGGGCAGGGAGGGAAAACCCAAACCAGATCACAATGTAATCATCCCTGGACATTCCCAAATCAGTGAAACAGAAGAGGAAAAAGGGCCCTTGCCAGATTAAACAAGGTCACATAATTGAGTGGCAGGAATAGGAGTCAATTCCAGATAAATGAGGAAGCTCCTAGTTTTAGATCCTGGTATGCTGCTATTTATATTCATGTTACATAAATTAGGTGCAGTAGCTGACAGTGCTGTGAACTCACTAAAAGCCTATAGCATGAGAACCTTACTAAAAGTAGACAAGCATCGCACAAGGGAATCCCATAAAACTGTTGTAAGAGTGGAGCAGGGAGGGGGTTGTTTGAAGGTACTTACAAAGCCTATTAAACCTGATTACCTGATTCAAGGATAAAGAAATTTAAAAGTAATAAATTAACACTGGGGGATAAAATACACTTTTCATAAAATGTAGTTCATTCAAAACCAGTGACATAGGGAATTAAAACCCATTGACTAGATAACCCAGCCTACAGAAATAGTCCATATAAACTACACGCATGTAGATAATCTCAGTACACATACACAATCTAAAACTAAAATGACAATAGTTTGTCATGAAAACAAAAACTACCCTGAAGCTGTTGGACTTGTTGCAGCAGCAAGTAAGATAAAATAGGAGCTGCAGAATAAGGCTTGCAGCATTCAGCCAGCTGCAACTAAAGTAATTTCAAGGGAAAATCCAGCTATGTTTGAAAACTCAGCACTGTCCCTACTTAAAAAGGCAAAAGATAAATTTCAATTTGTTCTTTTAACACACTTAAGCAGTTTCTGCCTTCAGAGTATCTTCAGCTTTTTCTATGCTCGACTAATACAATTTAGTTCTATTCTATCTGAAGACTAAAATGTAGAATAATGGCAATTCGAATTTAAAAATGTGTACGCTAGATTTGCACATGCAATCAGATATAAGAGTAAGCAGCAATGGAAAACTTTTAAATCAGAAACAACGGGACGTAAAGGATTTTTCCAGTTTTACAAAATTGCTTCCTTTGTAGTGTTATATTCTACAGAAGACGACTTGTTCCTAGGAGGAGAATAAATGGCTAAGCAATTGATGAAACTGTTCCCGTACTGAACCACTCACACTGCAGATTCCAGATGCTCTACATTCTTGACATCAGGATGGAAAAATTTACTGTTAGTCTAGAGAAATTTAATATCACCATTCTTGTCATATCCTTCATAGCTTCATTATTAGGACAAGTCTGTGGAAGCTATAAACTAGTGCTAAATGATAAAAAATATGGTCTCTGCGTTCCATCACTCTTGCATATTACATGAAAACACTAACTTTGTTTTGCTTAGCGTAAGGAAAGAAACGGAGACTAATGGAAGTGCATTTGCTTTCATATGCTAATTAATTTCCCGAATTAGCATTCTGAACAATGATGCCAGACTTCAAATCAAAAATTTTTACAGTAACTGAGGGATAATAAACACTAAAGAACATATATCTAAGCCCAGAACAACACTGTAAAAATTTATTGTATTAATAAAATGGGACACACCAACCTTTAAATTTTCCACTTTGTCAAAGGTAAAATAATCAGCACGATTTGCTGCCATTTATAACAAGCTGACATTTTTTCACATTTGAACTGTACTTTATAGTTCTACAAAGGTTCAGGCAACACTTGCCTTACACACAAGCAAACAGCATCGCAGTAGAAACACTCATTCTGACATCCTTGTTGTTACACAATAAAATCAGTCATTAACATCAAATATTAAAAATTATTTAATTATGAAATTTGAGATCAGCATTTACGCATAGGTTCAAATAAAAACATACACGGTATACATACATGTTGGATAGACATACTGCACTGTCCTATCAGACTGCAGTTATAAAAAGACCACTATGCTCAAATTTATGTGCTACAAAAAGTTCCTTTTTATGTTCTCTTAAGTAATTCCAATGAATATATGGGCTTCCTGACACTGCAGAAAGTTAAAGACTAACAATTTTTCTTTGCAGAGTGATTAATTCATTTCAGCATGTACATTTTTTTAATTTTGCAGTTTAGTGTTTATACCAAAAAAAATTATAATTTTTAAAGTTCCAGAACACCGAGTAATAAGATAATAATGACTTGAAAGTGATTGGCATCTTGGGAAAAATATCTGTTTTGATTTATTTGCTAATTCACAAAAAAAAAAAAAAAAAGGAAATGCTGAAATCCTTACAGATGGCATAGCAATAGAAATTTTTTCTAATGAAAACAAGAATTTTGCTCTAAGTGTCCTCAAAGAACAAGATTACATATTCACTAAGGGTATTAGTCTTTTAATTTAAAAGTTGTACCTAGTTTTTAATTCCTCCAAGCTACAGTAAAGTTGTTAGCCTACCTTAAAACAATGTTATGACAGAAAATGTTGAAAACGAGCAATCATTTAAGCCTACCACTTTTAAAACTATTATTTCCTTCAAAATGGAAAAGTCTTTAGTTTTGGAACTTGGCTCCCGGAGCTAAAGAATCCGCAGTTGTTTGAAACAGTTATTGGTCTTTTAGGATTTGTCTCAACATGTGCATTTCAGATTTAACACACCACATACCGTTAACGTTCTGACGCGAGTTAAACAGTTGATCCCTATTTGCATCCATACGGGGCAAGACTGTTATTGCAAAGTTCTTGCTTGTACGGCTCATCAGACTGCTTCAAAACTGAAACCCCTCGAAACTGTAGTTACTGGACACTGTGTCAACATGAATAGTTTCAAAGTTCATAAAATGTACTTTCATGAGTTTTCAAAAGCTCACCTATTATCTGCAAGAATAACACATACATAAAACTGATTTATAGTGACCCATCAGGCACAAATTAACAAGCAGCTTGTGGAAAACTCATACAAAGTTTTCATATTCTTTTTTTTGAAAAAACTCCTGACTCCTCCAATGAAGCCTGCATACTATGACACCTTGAATAACCTTGACTAATTGACTGCTCCTTTCCACAGACATCAGCTTGGCAAGTCTTTAGTATTTCTATCTAGATCTTCATCAACACTGGAGGAGGCAACAGCAAGTACCTGGCAGGCAGTCAGGAAAGAACTCATTCCAGCAGTAGGAAGGCACTGGGCACACTCACCATGTTTAACTCTTTAGTCACAATTTGCAAGGTAATAAGAGATTTGGCACTGGGAAGGGGTGACAAGGAACACGGAACATGGCATTTTATATATGCAAAAGGAAGACACAATATCTTGTCAAGAGACTGAACAGCAATGGAAATCAAGACTATTTTCAACTCACCTGGGCCTAAAATGAGTGGAAACACCATTTGACTACCATGTATCTCAATCTTTTGTGGTTGAGGCACATGCTAATCACATATCTCATACTGGACACATGTCTTGAGAGTAGAAGAAAAAGTCCTGCAATCCTCGGCAGTACGGATGCCCAAAACAAAGTCAGTGTTGCCATTCACTGTATGACTGAGTTTAAGGTTTAATGCCCAAAACAAGTTATGCCATTACATCAATCAGTCCTATATGTATGGACAAATACACTTGATATACAAGTTCATAAAGGAATACAGGAATACACAAAAACTTAGAGTCAAGTACACTGACAAGCTGAGAAAGTTCTCCTGCGGAGAAGGTTGCATGGAGACCTATTAGCAACCTTCCAGTCTGTGAAGGGGCCTACAAGGAAGCTGGAGAGGGATTCTTCATCAGGAACTGTAGTGATAAGACAAGGAGAAATGGGCTCAAACTGAAAGAGAGGAAATTTTAGGTTACATATACGGAAGAAATTCTTTACTGTGAGAGTAGTGAGGCACTGAAACAGGTGTTCAGAGAAGTTGTGGATGCCTCATCCCTGGCAATGTTGTTCAAGGCCAAGTAGGATGGGGTATTGAGCAACATGGTCTAGTGGAAGGTGTCCCTGGCCATCGCAGTGGAGTTGGAACAAGATGATCTTTAAGGGCCCTTCCAACCCAAACCATTGCATGATTCTACATCATCCTATCTTAAAAGTAAATTTAAGAAATTAAACTATTTGAAATAATTATTTCATAGTTTATCCTTAAAATTAATGTGTTGTATTGAGGTGTCTCTTGTGTGTTGGTTTTTTTCCTTAAACCAACGTGTTATTTAAAAAAAAAAAAACAATCCATATTTAAACCTCTGTATTCCACAACAGGCAACTAACAGTTTTATTTAACAGTTTAGTTTTATTAAGTCAGCCAAGACTTGACATGATGTTGGGCTGAGGAGCCACAGAACCTTCCATCTGACACTGAATGCACACAATATGTGGACCCTGCAAGTTAACCTGGATGCTGGCACAGTGCTCTCAGCAAAGGGACACTGGCATCACTGCAACTGCCAACCATTTGTGTAATTACAGCTTTTGGTCCAACCAACAGTGCCATACATTTAAGCCTCTGGTTAGAAACAATACAGGCTATTGTACTTTCAAATTCACTACAAAGCTACACACTGCTCAACAAAAATAAAAAAACTGAGTAAAAACTGTTTCAGCTGCCAGACCATTTGAATTCAATTTGCATCCAAGAACTGTAACAGTTTTAAAGAGTTTACCATCAGTAAATATAATTACACACATTTTCTGATTCCACACTGCTGAATCAGTCTAGCATAAAATAAAATATTAACACAAAACAGAACAGTTTAACAGTTTAGAGAAATTTCATCTCACTTTGAACAAGTTTTCCAACAGTCACTATAAATATGCTGATACCTAAATAAATGCCCTTTCCAACACCAGCAAGTTATATTTTAAAAAATTAAATCAGATCACAATTAAAGCTACCCATACACCTCATACTTTTCCAAATCTCTCATATTAACGTTAGCCGAAAAGCCATTTAATGCCTCTGGCAGATGGAGATGGGGAGAAATCAAGAATGTACGGATAAAATATTGGCTCTATTTACTAATTCAGTATAAATTTTGTCTCAGCTAGCATATCCATTTTCATGAATATCTAGCCATATCTGTGCATTTCAACATGGTGAGAAATTTTAGCAGCCTTGCAATGGTGAAGCAGCTGAAGGCATCATTTACATCCTGCACTTGCTGCCTAAGCCATGAGCAACAGTGTGAAGCAGCCGAGCAAAGGCTTTCCCCGTGCTCTGCTCCCACCACAACACACCAGCGGAGCAGCAAAGGCAGTTTGGAGCAGGATTCAATCACCCTGCAAGCCTTTGCCCTGGCAGCCTCCAATGGAAGAGCTACTCCCAGAAATCTTTCCTTCATCACTCTCCTAAATTACCTTTCTCTTCATCTCATAATAATGAACCCAGATATTTGGCCACCATTTTACGTTACTACATTTTTTAAACACGCTGTAAAAATGGAACTCCCTGATTTCTATCTCCCTCCTCATCCTGAAATCTGGTTTAAAAGGCTAAAATAGAAATTTTCAGATTAATTTGGGTCTTTTTCCCTGCAGATGTTTCTGATGTCCCCCCTCTCAGCTCAGCCAACTAATCAGCTTTTTCTTCATAATATTAGTGCTTCTTTTCTTTCTCTCCACCTTTTTATCCTTTTCATTATCAAACTCATGTTGAAACTGGCAAGGTGATTAAAATGCATTAATATAGCAGTAAATAAAGGGAAGACAACAGTATGAAAACAGCAAAAGCAAGGGTAACATTTTTTTATGTTCAGATGACTGCAAAATTATCTTTGAACTTCGCATTGCCTGTAGTGGTCTGGCACCACTGGGAGGTCATCCATATGGACATGGAGTTACCACATCAATGTACTATCCCAGCAAAATATTTCCACCAGCATTCAGTACATCCACATCAGCAACACTCAGCTTCAGAGGGCAAGGTAATTCTTAAAGAATCATAGAATACACTACTAAAAATGCAGTTTGGAAGAATACCTAACATCTAGAACACATTTCACACATCTACTAAGTATTATTAGAAAACAGAAGAAAACACCAAAAAACTGGAATATTTTGAAGGCCAGGTGAACTTACAATTCGGTTAGTAACAAATGTGCTGGTTTTTTTAAATTAAAAAACTAACATGTTAGTTTTATAGGTTTGCAATACTGAAAATACTCCACTATCTGGCACAGATCTTGCTCCCACACGTTCTCAAGAAGAAACGAATGTAAGCCCTGCACATTTTCTCTTTCTATAATTTACAATATTCAAATTCAAGAACTGCTTCTGACTTTCACTGTATATAAGCAATCTCACACAGTTTTATTTGGTGGCTAAACTTGGCCCGTAAATATGACTTTCCTGCTGACAATACATGAATCAAGAGCACGAAGTCTGCTTTGCACATTGGTGCTCTGGTTTGTGAGGACAAACAGAAAAGCATTTTTAAATTCGTCAGTTAAGCAAGCTTGATACAGCGTTGAGAGGAAAGAAATATGTAACAAGTTTACGGTGTTTTTCACATTAAAACACTTAAAGCACAATGATGTCATCTTGGCTCCACCAAAGTCAGCAACAAAGCTGCCATCTACTAATGTGAAGCCAGAACTGCAATCTTAAATCTTCCTAAAGATACCAGACAAGTGAATGCCAGATCTCACAGACTTGGTTTACCTGCAAAAATGCAGGTAAAGCTTCTTGCTCAGCCTTCAAACTCTATTTGATGGGCTTGCACACAGAAGTCAAGCAGACTTTTGCAACACAGAAACTATGGAAAGCGTCAGACGCAGCCCCTGGCATGAGCTCAGCCTCCCATTCACGATGGTGGCTTTAAGATAATCTTGACCTGACACTGATAGGACTATAAACCTTAAGGGAGGATCACACAGATGTTATAAATGATGAGTAACTTTTTTTAATTATTGTAATATAAAAATAGGTTTTCTATATGGCTAATGGAGAGTGGAAGAGAAAGAAGCATGTGCTTATACATAAGCCTTTCTCCCTTGTCTTAAAGTTAGTGGTAAGGAGTAAGATTAATTTAAGAGTTCCTGTATGAATCCTTCTAGTAGAACAGTGTTTTAAACAAAAGATTGCAAATAGTGTAGCCATGATTTTGATTTACCACAGTTTAAAGTCTGGTAAATGCCTCTCAAAACAGATTTAAGAGGCATGGTTTGTGTTCAGAAGAATACACAGGTTAAAACATGGTATAACAAAAGCAAGTATAAGTACATAAGGAAGTGGCTGCAAGTACATGGTGACACTTCTAATAAAGGCTGTTGATGAAGTAAAGGCAATGTAAAATTTATACAAGCAGGTCAGCATTTAGTCTGATCAAATACAGCCCCTCATGAACACTATCCTGCTTTTGACAGTGGTCTGATGCTTCAGACTATATTAAAAAAAAAAAAGAAAATCATTAATGCTCCAATACTAGTGACTGAGTGTCCAACAGCCCATGGCTTGGCAACTTTCAATATTCACAGATGATGGATGTCTATTTACTAGTCCTCAGTGAACTCTTTCACCTGTTTTTAAATCTAAGTTGACTTTTATTTCACTCATCATCTATCAGACACAAAAATAGGTTAGGCTGCATTTAGTTTGAATGTATTTATAAAAGAGAGAGTCTCAGCAAACAAACTGAACAAGGTTGTGTCTCTACCCTAAAGGTCCCACTAAGGGCCTGAAAAGACCCCTCACGGACTAAAGCAGTTTCAACTCATTACATGTCACACCACGAGTCTGCACAGGGGGGGCGAGAGGAAAACCAGCTTATCCACCAAGGAACAACAGAGGTAGGGAAATCTTTATGTTTCACTTTTTTTAATCTAAGAGTGAGAGGAATAGCAGGAGAACAGGGTTCTGATTAGGAACCACCCACACCATAACCAGGGTAGAAAGCACAATTTGATATAACCATTCAAAAAATAGTTAAATGCCTATCAGCCCCATCAGGAAGTACTGGAAAGGAAGTGGAATAAAAAAGAAATTACTCTCTTCTCACTCCAAATGCAAATTTTTATTCAGAGAAACGATTTACAACTTGCAGCAGAAAAAAAAAAGGATTTAACAAGTACTATTTAACAGCAAGATATTAAGGGTGTGTATCATACTTTCTGATAGATTTCACAGGACAATGGAGATACCTGAGCTTTACCGTACATCTTAATTATTAAGAGCATATTTGCAGCATCATATTGATTAAATAGCTCAGTAAGACACGTTTTTAGAGGCATTTTAACACAAGCAATTTTAAAATTTTGATTTTTTTCCCCCCCACACTATTTGGAGCCCTTTTCGGAGCCCTTTTCTTTCTTTATTCAGAGATTATGTCCATAACTATTGCTTTTGGACATATTAACATTCTTTAAACAACAAATAAACAATAATTTTTTTTAAATTAAGGCAGGTTTTGAAAGAACACAAAAGGTTACATGACAAAGAAAGCAAAGATCCAGAGTAGACACTGACACATCTTCAAAAATGCAAATTGAACAGCTGCAACTCACTTATCTCCATGGAGGAAGAGGAGAAAAGAAAGGTATGCAGAGGTAGGATTTGGTGAGGTGACAGTTCAATCCCTTAAACACTGAATAAGGAGACAAAAAGACAAACACAACCCTCCCTACCCATCCCAACAAATAAACACACATACCAATTCTAAAGGTTAATATTTTCATCTAAGATAAATCTTACATGACCTGAGGTTTGGGGAGAGGGAACAATCACCGCACTGTACAGTCTATTTAAAATAAGAATCAAATGCAGTTCCTATATAAATACTTTTTGGATTCCTGACTTGAAAACTCCCTCTTAATTTTCCAAAATCTGCTATTACTTCTTGGGCTTAAAACTGCATGGCACAGGGATGGAAAGCTGGGGTTGGAAACCAGGGACCTTTGTATTGTGTTGTAAGCTCAGGTATATGACCTTTATTAACAAACACCTCGAACAAAAATATTAACTTTAGTTGTCCCTAACAGAGGGTCAAAAATACTGTCAGAGAGAGAGAATGTCAGCATAGCAAGAAGATGAGATTTAATCTTTGAATATAACCTAATATTGCAAAGACGGTGAAAACTATGGAAAGCTACATAGCTGCATTCCCACTGCCTGCAGTCAGTGACAGGAACTGGGCTCTGACATGGAAAGCAAGGGAAGGAACAGAACTTGAGACAGTATTTTTCTTCTCCTAATTTGTTAAAGAGTTGTCAAAACTGAATAGTCTGTGTTCAGAAATAACTCCACTGATAACTGTAACTCACAGAGGGGATAGTCTAGACTGCTGCGAATATTCAGGCATGCATGATATCATCTTTTTTTTTCCTCCTCCTTTTTCCAGTTAACATTGTAGGAACCATGCTCAGAGATGAATCCACATTCTTCAGATCTATATATAATATTGTTTGGAGTTGTTCTCTTTTGGGGGCTGGGTATGGAGGAGAAAAAGGTGGTGGTGGGACTTTTTAAAATTAATTTATTTTACCTATGGTGTTTCGCAGATCTAACTTAACTTCGGGGAGAAAAGGTTATGTTTAAAGTCTTAAATTAAGCATGTGTTGAGAACATAATTAATTATCTTATTTGACGATTTCTTGAAATAGAGACTGCAGACTTAACAAATAAGCTCTGGAGGAAGCGCGCAGCCCTCCTTGGCTTGCGTACCTGTGTCACTTCCAGATCCAGTTGATAACGCTGGCATGATTTAGTCTGCAGAGTGTCACGCAGGAACCTCAAACCAGCGCTGCAGCCAGAAGGCAGAAGTTAATTTCAGTTTAACTGCTTGCAGCCAAGCTGTCTACAAAGATTTATGCTATCTCCCGGTTTCTCCTAGAAAGAACAGAAACAGAATTTTACAATTAAGAACATTGTTAAACTGTAAATTACTGCAGCTAACCAAATCCAGTCATTATCATGAAATAAGCTTTTAGTTAAGACTCTCAAAACAAAGTACTTTGCACTTATTTATGACTTAAGATTTTTGTTTCCCCAGGTGAAACAAGTCTTGTTTTCTTCAGTCTAGCCTATAATCCTACTCTGAATTAAAAATAATTTAACACATTTCTCTCATGTAAATTATACTCTTTAATTCCAGCAGGCCAGGCATTTTGGAAATAAAGTCTAGGAATACTTTATTAAAACAGTGAATAATTTAAGTCACTCAAATTTTGCTACTACTTATCTCAAGAAAATAAAATTGCTTACTAGCATAATAATTTATTCAGTGTTGCTATTTAACCTCCTTTCAACTGTTTTCAGGTCATTTAAGATCTAACATGCAATTTTTATTTGTAATCTGGAAACATAATCTGACTTTTAACTGGATTTGTTAAAAGCAGGACTAGTGCAAATGCTTGTCTAAGGTAAATTGCAGTTTGATTTGCAGAGTTCATGGAGCCATTACCAGGTAAGGAATTTTTCTGTGATTCATTACTACAAAATCAGTATTTTTTTTAACACATATTTTTTAATAATTGCACAGGCCTACTGATAGTAAATGTGGGGTCTTTCTTTTAACCACTTCTTGAGAGAAATTCAGAGCAAATGTAAAAAAAAGTCAAAACTAATCTCGAATAGAGGTAAATATATATAAATTCAAGTATGTTAAAATATGAAACTGGAACACAAACTTGTGGGAAGAAAATCAGAGTTAATACTGGAAATGTCTACTAATAGCAGGTCAGAGGCTGATGTGTTTGCAGAGAAAAGGAAGGGAAAGAGGGAAGCAGAAGCTAATAGAAAACAAGGGTTTTCTCCAGATTTCAGTAAACAAAAAGGATCCTTGAAGAAAGAAAGCAGCAGAGTTCTGCTTTAGCAAAAGAAAATAAACAAACAGAGCATTTTGCTGCTGCTATTGCTGGTTTGTTTTTTGTTGGGTTTTTTTAAAGCACATTCATATTAATCAGAATGACTTTTGAAGTCATCTTGGCTCGAAAAGTGCATATTTTGGACACATTTGTACTTGGCAACAGCCTTGTGGAAGAGTAATATACAGGTGCTGTAAACACTGTATGCTGTTCTAAATTCTGTTTTTCACCAAAAAAAGTCCCCATGTAGCTAAAAGTATTGCAACATATTAAGGGCCATCCACGAGATTTTGTTTAGTAAGTTTTAAATCAATTATTAGATATAAGCTAGTTGTTAACTCATCCTATAGGCATGAGCCTATAGTTTAAATAGTCTGGTAACTTTTCATAAGTTTTTTTTGTCTCCTAAGTGAATCTGGGTGGGTGTTTTAAGATGGCAAATACAGCACAAGTTACATCTCTGGCCAACTTCTTCTAAGATGAAAAGAACCAAATAAGAACTTAAAAACCTTCCTACTAACACTATTCAAGAGTTTGGGGCTTTTTACATTATAAAAGTTTGTGTTGAAGAAAAAAAGTAAGTTTTCAGTAAAAAAGTACCAGCTTCCAAAAAATACTTTGACATGCATCAAATCAGTGCAAAATCTATTAACGTAAAATTTAAAACAGGGATAAGGAAGTTAAATATTTCAGAGTGAAAGCTCATCTTACGATGACAAAGTTGTAAAACGTCTTTATGCAAAGCTAGCCCGGGTGTCGTTTAAAAGAAAAAAAAAAAAAAAAGCCATTGTAGCCAAGGACACGTTGTACCAATTAAGAAGGAACATATTCATTTTAGATTAATTTTGCTTGTTTTCTGTTTAACACAAAAAGGACTGTCCCAAGCTCAGTGACAGTCCCCAGCGTGAGCACACCATGGCAGCCGAAGGAAGGATGGAGGCGTTTTCACTTTGCGCATGTGGAAGAAACTGATTAAAACAAAACTACTGACTATTGTGGGACATCTTTGATTTATATGCAGCTTAAAGTACTTTCATCTATTTAAAAAAACCCAAAGAAAGCACCAAACAAGGCATTCTCATTATGAGCACATTACTATTAATCAAAAAGTCAAGAAGAATTTCCCTAAAAGTTCACTGCAAAACGTGGAAAATCTCGCTGATCTACATATATGCACTGTATTTAAACTCCATCAGTTTGTTTTTCTTTATTTCACAGTAAATCATTCAGGAAAAAAAATCCAGCTCCTCATTATTTAAGAAACTTATATACAGCATCAAGGTATTCCCCCCAGATCCTAAATATATATTAATGAAAAATAAATGAGCTGATGAAATCCTTACCAGTAAAATGCTTAATATTTTGCTGGAATGGGACAGGGATTTTTTTTTTTCCTAACGTGCAAATTAAGCTACATTTTTGCAGTGATGATGCTATTTTCTTTGGCTCACTTTATTTAAAATGCCTTGGAAGTTTTTGCCGGAGCCCAGCCATAGGCATTGCTGACTGCTGTATGGAATCGATTTGCTGCAACACAGAAATACCAGCTGTTACAGTATGTCCTGAGAGGGATTACCGAATATTCCTAAATTGAAGTTCAATCCATCTTTCCATAAAAATTAGGAGCCAGGGCCAGGAACGTAACAGCAGTATCAAGTGCACCTGAGGCATTTACAATACCCAGCAGGACTGTTACAACCAGCCTTTAAAAAGGGCTTATTTTTGAAATTTCATTATTCCAGTTGTACCTTGCTTCTATAGATCACACCGTATCGGGTTCTGCTGGCACCCGCCGCGTGGAAACAGCTCCTCCCGCCCGGCCCCTCACGGCCCCTCACGGCTCCCGCCTGACCCCTGGCGGCCTCGGGGGGCGCCGCGCCCGCCCTCCCCACACGCCGAGGGCAGCGGCTTCTCGGCAGGCTCTACGTGCTTCTCCTTCGTACCTGCTTCTGCTTTTCATCGTTTAAAAGAAAGTGTAATTACTTAAACCAAAGTGTAAATTACTGATTAAAATGAAACAGTAAAATGCATCATTTGGATTATTTCTGCCTGTGTTTACTTGCCTAACGAAAGGTATCTCTGATTCTAGGGCGTTCAGGTTGAACGGTAGATATTAAAAAAAAAAAACAAAAACAAAAAACCACAAAAGCCTCGATTATTGTTAAAACGCGCAGAAATGCTTTCCCCCCTCTTCCAACAGCTTCTGCACACCCACACAAGCACTGTCACCAAGCCAGACGCAATTCTAGTCACCTCCACCACCGAGTTCATTATGGTGACACATCCCCTGGTTAGACATGGCCAGGAGCAGGGCAGAAGCCTCCTGAAAGCACCTTCCAAAACAGCTGAATTCCAGAATTAGAGCTCTCCAAGGAAACCATTTTTTTTTGAATAACAAGTAAGAGGCCCCCATCAAGGGATAAGGGGATAAATCTTGTTCCAAATCATCCATGTCTGGTTGACTGGTAAGGATGGACAGAGGCTGTCAGGTAAAGCAAGTAGGTGAGAGGCAGCTGAAGAGTGCCAAGATGAATGGCCTTCCACGTAATTTCAGCTTTAATAGCTTCTTCTCGCAACCTCTATTGTTTTCGAATGGAAGTGACTCCATTAGTCATGCATACATTTTCTTTTAGTCAAGTTCATTTTTCTACAAAAGTTGAGATAGGAAAACTGATCCAAATTTGTGTTTATGGAAAGCACCATGCGTTTGGAGACAGAATGCATGAAGTCTTGCTTCTGACTCCCCACCCAAACCTCAATAAATTCCATAATATTTATTTCTGAAATGGCGTTTTACAAGTTACTCAATATTTTTGGCACTTTAATGAATATGAATTGATTTTCTTCACATTTGAAAAGCAGGCTGAAGACTTTTGACTGATTCATGACAGATAAAAACATTAGAAGTATGAACCTAGCAGTGCTACAAATCCGGGGGGGGGGGGGGGATGGGACACATAAACCCGGGTTGTTTGATACAAGAAACATTCAACTTTTTTTTCTAAAGGATGCTACAATTATGATGACTATAACCTTGATTTCGAGAACTAAACCAGAATGCCTGCAAATGGTATTTGAACTACAAGATAGAGATTTCATGTGGAGACAGGAAATTTGACAGCCATTCAGTCCTGTGTTCATTATGGAGCCTCAAGTAATTGAATGACTACAGACATGTATACAAGTCTCCAAAACCTAGTCAGTACAGGAAATTGCCAAGGGAAGTTTTCTAGACTGTTTTGGTAGACAAAATCTGAATTGAAAATGGTGTTCTACTCTTTTGGAAGTTGTAATGTAATGGGATCTATCAAATCCTTACACTCTTCTGAGGAAGTTTTCACCTTCTCAATCACACGGTCTCCGACAGGCTACTGGAACCTTCTTGTGGCTCCTGACAGGCTTCCAAAGCTGGTCAGCCGCCCTTACAAGTAGTACAGGCGCGCTGGCAACGGAAACCTTCCAAAAATCTTGAACTGGAATTACTGCACAGAGGACATGGCACACAAACATCATGGGACTTGAAAGATGCTGCAGAAGCAAGAAGCTACCTTTGACTCACTCAGCTGTGTGTATAAAGAAAATTAAGAGTGGCAAAAAAATTCTGTGTATAGAGTCCAATTAAAAAAAAAAAGGAATATCTATAGAACTAACAAATGTTATTAACTAATATACCAAAACACAGAAAACCTGTACTGAAAACTGAAAAGGCCAACAGCTGCCGTCACTAACCTTCTTGTGGTCTTGCCATCATATCAGTCTTCAGCCATCAGAATAATTAAAGGCTTCTGTGTAATATTTCTCTGTATAATGTTCTATCAGTTTTGTTTAGCTTATGCCACAGGGATGTTAGAAAACCTTCACTTTGTTAAAAGGCTTTGAGAATAGTAGATATGAATTTAGACACTCTTAAGCTTACACTGAAAACATGTAACTGCTTTAATTTAAGTCATACATTTGTGGGTACATCTTTAACAAATATGCAGTTTGGAAAAAAAATACCTGTGAACTCATTATATCTTGTAGTGTGCCATGTCTCAAATTTAACTGTGATGCCCTAATGCATCAGAAGAAAGACGTCTCTGGTTTCTCCCTACAGGAGAATGGCCTGGGGAAAAAAATTTATCAAAATGATAAAATCTATGATTATTACTACAAGAAGAGAGTATTTAAGAAGCCGTGTGCTGAAAAACATTAAGACAGAAATGAATACCCCATCAGTCTGTAGTGGTTATTTCCAGCAGTTGATCAACACAAGAACAAAGTAAGGCTGATTTCCAGTGAGTGGCCATCCTGATTGTGGTGCCAAGGCTACATGTTTGGGCCTTCACCATTTTATTCTCTTCCTCTTCAAGGATGAGCTCTCACTCGACACTTCCCTGTTCGTTAACGGAACAACTGATTTGATTTCCTTCCTTTACAACTTCAGCAATAAATAAATAAGTTTCTTCTCCTGAAGAGCATAACCCTGTGTCAATGGAAAAATCTCACTTACCTAACCAACTCCAATAACAACACAGAGACTGGTATCACAATTTTCCTTTCCAAGACTGTTTTCCCCCATAATATTCCTTCACCCAGAGAGAGACTATAGCATAAAACCTGTTTATCGAGACAACACATTTAACTAAACCTTCTTCTTTCAATGAGTCAATATAATAGAAAAATAGAAATAAAAGATAGAATAAATTAAGATATAAAATAGTAATATAGTTAATAATTTATATATTATTATAGATTGCAATTGAAAATTTTAGACGGTTCTTGCAGCCTGAAAACACCTCCATGCTACAAGTGAAATATTTTCAATAAGTAGCAATATTACAAAACTTTTTGTGGGCAAGACTTTTTGCAACCTGCACCTTTCCTGTCTTTAACACAAAACCTCCTACATGAGCTCTGTCCAGACTCAGATTTTAAATGTCAGTGTTGGAATTGAACACATTCCTTTAAATGCATGAAAACATTCCTTTAAATAAATACACTAAAGCTACCAGTTTAATTTAAAACAGCATCACTGTTGTTGATGTCAGATACCCTTAGACAGATCCAATTTTCTGCAAATAAAATGTACCAACTGACAGAATAATATTAGTTTAATATACTAGTTTAATAAAGCTATTCATTAAAGTGTGACCTAAACCATGTCTCAGATCAAAGGTTGCTCTTTCAGTTTGAGTTACTGGTTTGGGCATACTTTTAACACTTTTCCCTTAGCTGCAAACCATTCCTTTTCTTGGAAAATAGCTGTCAGCAGGTACCTCAGCCTCTCCATTAATTACCTGCAAAAATAGTTTTGTTTTGGCATAGTTTCCTGATAGTCTATTTGAAAAGTGTAAGTAACTACAGTAAATTATAAACCTTACTGACTCCCAAAATACTGAAAAAATTGACAATTTTCCTATAAATGACAGTTCAGAAAAACCTGGTGCATTGAGTCACCAATAAACCTCAACCTTCCCTAACAGACAATTACAAATGTTTTGCACCAAAGGGCTCTGCAACTCCAATTTTAGAAATATGCTTCATATTTTAATAGTATTATAATGCAGTTTGATCCCACATTTACGAAAGTTGATGGAAAATCTGTGATAGAAATAAAACCAGGATTAAGGCGATGCCTAATAAACTAACAAATATTTAATTGATTTAAATATTTTAGCCACGTATTAGTGTCAACAGCTTTATTTACTTCATTGTCCTGTGGCTCAACAAAACATGAATGCACCAATTCTCAGGTCTGTTAAACACCCATGTCCAAAAATCATCCTCAGAATGACACAAATATTCAAACTATCATTTCAAACTCAGAATCATCCCCTCCAATGTCAAAATGTTATTTTTCAAATTCAAAATTTTGAACACCTCCACAGCGAAATTAGGCACAGATAGTTTACAATGCTTCCATATTTTATTACAGAAATTTTGATCACTCCTCCTCTTTCATTAACTAATTTTCTGAACACTTCTCCTTTGTTCAGAATAATGTTCCATCATACACTTCTGTCAAAATGTGATGATTTATTTTTTTGGTGGAGGAGAAGATGGGTGAAGGGAAGAGATAAATGAATAATTAAGCAAGTAATTTTTTTCTGAAAGCAAAAAAAAGAATAAATAAATAAACCCCACTTTCTTAACACGTTTTTATCAGAAAAACCCCATTACAATAATTTTCATTTTAATAAATTTCAGATTGCTTTCTTTAATGTGAAGTTTTAAAATTCAATATGAGCATTTTGAAAAGTATGCCTTAGATGAGTTTTGGAAAAAAGTTTTGATTTATTAAGTGGTACTTTATTAGGTGCATCTTGAGCATAAGTAACAAAAAACTTCCCTGTGTGTACACATGCACAGCAAAACCAAAATATTGCACATGGGCAGAGAGCTAATCAGAGGAAGTCTGTGCCTGACTTTCAGAAGTTTACAAGCTTTGCAAGACAAATTTCTCTGTGATACTAAGTTTGTAGAAGAAAACAAAGGTGAAGGTGAATAGCCAGGCAGTAACACATTCCAGTGCCTCTGCACTGCTGGTACATCAAGCATACCAGACACTTTGTGCAGCCTTCTGTTCCTCTCTGAAAGCTCCCCTTGACCATTCTTCATTCTTGAACTCTCCAATTCCACCCAACTCCCAAACGCCACTGACAAGCTCCCTTCCTGCTGCACACCCTCCCCTCCTCCTCTTCCTCCCTGCCAAGCTCTGGCAGCACCAATGCATCAAAGCCACCGTATGACCTGTCACCCAGCGCGCACTTCATTCCATTTCTATTTTCATTATCTTCATTTTCTCCATTTCCCTCTTTCCAGGAGTGAAGCCTCCCCCTCTCAAACCCCTCTGTCCCAATTCCACCTTGCAGTTTCTTGTCTCATATCTATGACCATTTTATCTTTGCCCTGGATGACACTGCTATGTACTCACTATTCTTGTCACAAATTCACGAACCTCCACTAATCAGCCTTGCTTTTACCCCCTCTCTTTACAAATACTCCCATCTCCCAACACTTCACTTTTACTTCCCATACAGTTTTAACTTTCTCCTGTCTCCGTTTCCACTGCCACCCCTCCATTGCCACAACCCTAATGATCCTCTCTTTTTTCTCACACCACTGCTTTCCAAACTAGTCAGTCTCCAAGTCTATTTCTGACCAGCAAATCCTCGCTTTACCACTCCCCAAATATCTCCTTTAAGGCTCTTCCTTTCTTCCAGAACATGGATTAGCCGAGCTCACACAGGCAAGAAGCCTTAAGTGTATGGCATGTGCAAGCAGTCGCACATAGGAACAGATCAGAAGGGGAGATTTGTCTGCCTGCAGCTCTGTACCATCTCCAGGCTGGAACCACCCTCAGAGCAGAACTTTCCTGTGTTCTGAGTTACTTATAATCAACACTCGGTAACATCTGGAATACTCTATAAATTTTGGAACCAAGCATATATACCATTTCCAGAATTATACATAAGCATTCAAAAGAGATACAGCCCATCTCTAAACTTGATTTACTCTGAGTACAGCCACTCTGCACATTTTAGTTATGCACAAATTTAATTAACAAAACAGATACCAATTGGAACTAATTCTAAGTACTGTCTGGCCAACCTATATAGCCTAAGTTATATTCCCACGGCAATCAGACTGCCTCTGAGGTTCAAGTCATATTTTCAAGTTTAAAAGCCACTTAATTTGAATCTGAGATACTGATGGATGAAGAAGAGTCAGATTTAAGGCAAGGGGTAAACTGTATGTCAAGTTTACACTGCAGTGAAGAAAAGCTCTCAAATTTCACTTCATTTGGCCAAAGAAATCATAGTCAATCTTTATGAAGAAAATAATCTAAAATTATAAAAGGTCAATAAACATAAATGGTAACAGAACTTAACTTGGCAGTGCTACCTACATGAAGAATTTTTTTCTGTTTTTCTTGTTCAACTCACAGCTTAATACATTGCTTTAAGTCTTAATGTATACCAGGAAAACACAGGATATGCAAAGAGTCCAAGTTAATGTTGCTGTTGGAAACTTAATGTTTGCATTTCCTGGATTTTGGAATTTTAACTAGGTGAACAATACTGCATTGATTCTATTTTGGCATTTGCTAGAAATACCAAAGTATTTTTCTTTTTTTTCTTGTCTGAAACTGTATAAATCAGAGCTAAGCAATTTGATAGTGAACCTTTGACATTTTTTCTTATTCACTGGTCCTCTCCAACTTACATATCTTGAAGTTTATTGGGAAATGACAAAGGTGCTATACAAAACAGTCAGCTGTGCCAGCAAGTGTACCTAAATAAAAGCGTATAAATGTTTTTAAAAAATCTAATGCTTTGAAAAATATTGTGAATACAGAAGTTTTGATGATGCCATGCAAAACCATACTAGAGTAAAATGTTTCTTTGAGATGCTGTAACTGAAAATTCCCTAATAGCAGTGGAAAAGTTAATACAGGAATGTGCACTGTTCCCACACATGTCATATACTCTCTTATGCTCCTGTAAGAGGGTGTATCCCTCTGAATTGAAAAGCTAAAATATCTAGCAAGTCCAAAAAAATGGATGGAAGGTAACTGAGTTCACCTAAGTGGAGCTACTTCAGGAGACATACATATTGTACAAAAATTGTAATCACTGCAAAGTAATTGTCTCTTCAAGTATGTAATGATGTGTGTTCCTTGCATTAGTATCCTTGAGATGGTAAGGCACAGAACTGAACAGTGGCTATGGCACTGCTGGATCCTATTTTGATAGATGACTTAGAAGTGCAACACTAACAGAGGTGAGTTAAGTACTTATTTTTTAATCATCCTGCATTCTCAGAATTCAGAAATTCACTGGGTTTTTTGGTTGTTGGTTTGGGTTTTTTTAACAGCTGGGGTAGGACACCTGTCTCCAGTGCCACCTTTTCCAGCCAGGTTCCTGCCATTGAGAATAATGTAGCTGGAAACACTACCTATGGTAGTGCTACTCATACTATGGTAGGTGCTACCATATTTAAGTATCTACAGAACCATCCATTTTCTCTGAGGATTTGCAAGATTAATGAGGCTATGAAAGGAGAACAGTTGAATAAACAAACATCAAGAAAACCTCCTCTATCCTACCACTCCCCAGATGGATGGGAGGAAAGAGGAGGAAAGTAGTCACAATACATACATCAACTGTAAAGCTTCTTTAGGTCTCTTAAACTTCTCCTTTCTAAATTTATGATAAGGCTTTGTGCTAAGTGACCATCAAGGACACACATTACTCTTAACAGTTGTGACAGGTGGGACTTGAAGAGACCATATTGGAATTGCAGCTTACAATACATCAGCCATCGCTGTGGTGACCATTCCAGCATTACCACACTGACAGACGGGACATCTGCTGCCTATGGAGGTACAGAGCCAGGCAGCAGAAACATGGATACTGCAATCAGAGCAGAATCCAAATGGGCATCAAACCCAAATTCTGGGTTGAACTAAATTTTACCATGACTTGCAAGATACCAGACAATCATTTCTGCAAGTATTCAAAGTAAGAGATTTTTTAATGTGATGAAATGAAAACATCCCTAAAAACTTTCAACTTACAGCACTCTAAGCCAGGAGAGGGAGCTCCTGCACTTTTCGTGAGTCAACATAGATTTCGTCTTTGGTAATTACAAAACACTTCATTTCACACCACACACAGATCTATATACGGTTGCTTAAAGAGCAAATATACAGGAAGAATCCAACATGGAACTTTAAGATATTTAGTACTCTATTTTTATATGACAGATATTGACTTAAAATAATTGTTAAAATTAGCTTTATTTTCCCTCCTTGTAAAAATGATAATTTTCACATTACATAAACAACATTACGGAAATAACTGTCTGCAATCAGTTTAATAAGTGAAATTACATGATCTATAAACAATAACACAATAGGTAGGAAAACCCACTGAATTTCCTAACAGCTAAGGGGTGTTCCTCCTATCTGTAAGTTGAGTAAGCTGAACACATATTTTGTCTAGAATTACAAGAAATGAGGACCTGGATTTGATAAGTTTAAGAAAGTTAGGAAACTGAAGAAGTGCCAACTAAACCAAATATTTGTGATTTATTACCGTAGAGTGTTGCTGCAATTGCATTTTGTCAATTCATCTTTTTATCACAGTGGTGTTTTTCAAAGCATTTCAATCCAGAATAATATTAATATAGCACTTATTTCTCTCCTTTTCTAACCAGGATAAATGACAAGTATTTCACAGATTTTGTGGTCTGGCTCCTTGCCATAGAGACAGTATTTACTCAAAATAAGAGCAGACCACAAAAAAAGTCAGAGGGGGCAAAATACAAGTTTTCATAGTGTGCTCCATCAGAACACATTCATTATACCAGATTCATCACTGTGATACCAGTTACATTTTCTAGGTTGAGGGAAAATTCATGGAATAAAATTGATAACATATTTAAAACGTCTCACTATGGTGAATTTTTAAGTCACTTCCCTTCAAACTATATGTACATAGTGAAATGCCTGGGTTCCAGCTGAACTAACACACCTTAACACTGGAGATAACTTGAGCTTCTCTTTCAGTTAAAATGTCCAAGACTGAGCCAGCCCTTACCTCTTTGGTAATAGTCTTGTAAAGAATGTCCAAGAAATTTAAACCTATTGAAAGAAGCCAATCTGTGAAAATTCACCAGAAAGCACATGCTAGTTTGAAGAGGAAAGATGTCTAAAATGTAAGACACAATCTGTGGTGTATATAAGAAATCACGCATTTCCCTCTTGCAATGGTTTGAGTTCCAGGTAAGCTCTCGTTTCCCAAATCATCCCATCTCATTTCCCAAATCACATCCCTTTCTTCTATTCTGATCAAAATTCTCATCCTTCCAGGTTTCCCGACCAATGCTTTTATATCAACCTTGATATATGGTTTCATATTCTATATGGTAAAAGTGACAACATTCTGTGTTTCTTTTCACAGGAAATGAAGGAAATTTCTTCTGCTCCTTACTGATGACTGTATTAGCATTTCCCACACAGCTCTCAGCTTAATCAGAAATATAAAACCTGGCATCATCATATTCCAGCAACCAATTAGCCATCTGGTCTATGTAACTCCTAATTTGACGACCTCAATATTTTTTGAACTAATGCGCTGTGCTTAAAATCAGAATTGATTTACAGAGAGTCTACTCATCAATGACAAAGTCAGTCTAACTGCAATAGTATTTTCTACAAAATCTGGAAATTTGGCCTCATGATAGAGAAAAATGTTGCTCAGAATTTTCCCATTGCATCTTCTATGACCTTCACCTAGGGTGGTGAAGGAGGAGAGGAAGAAAAGTCATAAAGATCAAAAGCAGGGCAAAAGCAGCAGTAATATTTGCTGCCAAATTTCACATCACTGGCAGTTTTTACAGTATAGCAATATGATTATGTAGTATAAATTTCATGCAGTTTCATACCTACTCTTCTCTCACTCATCAGTAGGCTTCAGATTTGTGGAAAATATTAGAGTATAACTCTATTTTTCATGGTATATTATTTGCCAAAGTATCACTGTCACAGCTCATTTCAGGTATGGCAGTATGATTAAAGAATAGTAAGGGGGCTTTGACATGTAACTTAATTTTTACAAATATTGTAATTGTTACTCTTAACATTATAAACTAGCTTAAACAAACATTAGGACCTAGAAGTTAATTCCCTGGAAGTTATTAAATGAATACCAGAAGATATTTCATCATTATGTAGCCCACCAGTTTGAAACAAAACAAAATACCACCTTTCAGCTGAATGCAATATAGCCAGCAGCAGCCAGGGAGTTCAAAGGAAAAGGAAGTACAGAAGCACATAAGCTCTCTGGAAGAGTTTTTCAGTGTGCCCTAAATTCTTGCATCCAACAGCCCAATGGAAAAAAGCAACTGAACACAGAGATCAACACCACATGGCCAGTGGTCTTTGCTGTTACACAAATGAGTTTGATTAGCGCTGGTCAGATAAAAGAGATGTAGGGTTTTTATTGCCTAACATTTGACCAAACCCTTAGAGATTCAAACTAATTTTTCAAAAGGAAACTCCTCTTCATTTAAATGTCAAGTGTGGGGTTTTCTTAAAGTATTTTCTTTTGAAACTGTTTTAAATATGTTGTTAGTCAAGACATTCTTGAGGCCCAAGATTGCTTCTCCAAGGTCAGATCCTTCTGGTCATCAAAGTTTGTTCTACAGTTCTTGCCTCTTCCCTGCCCCTACTTAGCTGGGAAAGCGAGGTGGCAGAGAGAAGAAGGAAGAAAACTTTTCACACTGTTTTCTAGTGTGAAAACAAGTAGGAATAAGAGAGACTCATAACTTCATAGCTTGTAGATACAAACCCTGCTTACTAAATAAATTCTTTTTTTTCTAAGCCCCACATCATACTATTTCAAGCAGGGAGTGTACACAAAACCAAACAGACAAATGCTAATAACCAAATTTAAAACAAACAAACAATTCTCCCTCCAAGGGCTAATCACACCTAAAATGTACGAGTAAGTACATGTAAATAATCAAATAGTGCATTTTTGAAGATCAGTAGAGTGTGCTTCTGTGATGAATATGTATCTTAGATATCATCACAAAAGAGGATGAACGAGATTTGTTCATCTCCCTCCTCTTCTGGCCACATGCAAACCCCCTCCCCGCCCCCCACCTCGCTTCAGGCCCTCATGAACTACAAACACACTGAAAAAAATAATCAGGACTAGGAATTCTAGGTCAGAAAGCAGTGCAAAAATCACAATATTGATAAATGGTTTTAAAAAAAATCTCTTTCGTACCACTATGCTTGAATAATATAGACTAACCACACTGGGTATGCCCAGCCTTTAACCTCCCCACAGTAACAGGCAAAAGGAACAACAGGGTTTGCAGAATATCTAACTCACTAAACACCCTGTGATAACACTATCACTTTTAAGACAAAAGCCATAAAATCTATAGTATGTCAAACATCAGTTATTAGTAATGTCATAGGTGCTTGTGCAATAGTTATCGATGTGCAAATGTACAGGTATTTGAAAAACATGCTGCATGAGGGGGAACTGAAAAAAAAAGAGGTGGGGGGAGCAAGTGCCTGTAGAAATAAAAAAGCCTCTAGTTGTCAATTTAAGTCTGGATAAAAGAATAAAATACACCAACTAGGAACTCAATAAGTTCTTCATAACCATGAAAAACACCAAAACGTGCTGTTCTACACTGGGTACAGAAGCAGACAGGTTGAGTTTGAGGTAGGCACACCCTGGCCACCACTCTCCTCTCTGAAACCCAAGAAGTTTGACAACCCCAGACACCAGTAGTGACCAGTCCAACCACTGTCTCTTGTACTTGACACACCAGAAGGGAGGCACCCTGCTATCCATGACCAGCCACTTCTTGGAAGAGGCTTAGCAGGACTGTGATAAGCAGATATGCAAGTTTCATTGTTTTTGTCTTATCTTTCAACCCCAAATAAACCCACCCTGGCCTGTGGGTTTAGGTCAGTCTGCAAAATTAAGTCTTCATGTGTGCAGTGGAGAAGAGTATGAAGCTAATGGGGAAAAAAAATTGTCCTGACACTCACTGAGAGCTAAAAGAATCCCTGAAAACAAAGTGCAAACAAGTATGACCAGAGAATTTGCTATCAAGTTTACTTCCAAACTTTGCTAAGACACGTGCAATATCTAATAGCCTTACCATAAAAGCTGGCTTGGCAGTGGAAAGTGGCTCCTCTGATAAAAATCTAGCAAGTACACCTTGAAACAACCTATGCTGTTCTCTGTTAGCACTGAGTTACCTAAGTCTATATTTTACAGTCATAAGTAATCATTCTCCCTGTATTCACACTCCCCAAAATACACCACATCTTGCCCATTGTATAGGACAATCCATGCTCACTGAGTATTCCACCTATCTTTGCTCTCTTACATATTGGCCTTCTTTGCTGCAAACAAATGCAGCTCTGAAGACAGGATCACCTTTTGTTTCTTCTGCATTTCCACACCACTTGCTCAATATACCAAAAGATATTGAAACACCAGAAGTTAATTCTCACTGTAAAAAAAATTCTAAAGATAAGTGCATTTCAAAAAGACATCTGTTATTTTTAAGTACCTCATCAAAACTGAAAAAAAGTAAGAATCTAGGAAAATAATCATATGCTATAATTGTCTAAATTTCAAAATCTAACGATAGAATAAATTAAAAAAGGCTCCAATGGACAGAGTTTTCTTAAGTATCACCCTGAATTACTAACAGCCCTTTTACACAGGCAGCAAATATTTTCTTCATTTCAAATTACTCAACTAGTTCAATTCAATAACTAGCCTAAAATCCAAGTGACCCAGTAGGAACTTCAACACAGGAATTGTTGTTTTTCATCTTCCTGTATACAAATGAAAAAGTAAGCATGACAGGAAGATCTACTTGTTCTACTTTCTCAAAAGATAGCAAATTCAATGTATTCCTCTAAATTATCATGAGGATTAGTATTTCACTTTTTTACATTAAACTATATGCATATATACTAATAAGTGGTCTCATAGGAATGCATACCTGAATTTTAATTGATATATAAAAATATTTATTACATTCTTTATATTTTCAATTCAACAATGACTTACTGGCTACCTGCACAGAAATTAAGAACAAAAATATTATTAGATTAAAAATTCACTGGTTTCCCTTTATTCATATCAGTAAAAGTACCAAAAAATAAGATAATTAATGTTAAGGTATTCAACTGCTTAAATTGAAATGTATGGAAGTACACTGTATAGTTCTGTGAGAAAAAAAAAGTGGCATTAACTAAAAGGAATTAACGTCTTAAGAAAAAGACAAAATGTTCCAGGTCAAGTAAGATAAGAAACTGGAAACTTATTTTCAAGTAAACGCTAACATAAATTGTTGTAAAATCTGGTTATTACATAATAATTTTTTAATTACAAAATTTGATTTACATAAGCTCTCTGTAGTTTTACAGTTTTCATACATTTCCAAAATATTCATGCAAGACAGCATCACTGTGCTTGACCCCAAGTTCAAAGAGAAGGCACAGATGGGCTTAGGACAGGAGCGCTGATTAATTTGTACTGCCCTTTTTGAGATGGTCTAACATTTAAGGGCGTTTTAGTGCAGACCTACATGTACAACAGCACAGTTATCACGAACTTAAGCCTCTGTGGAACAGACAGAGAGGACATTTGGAAGCCACCTTCCAAAGACTGGCACTAGGAACTCAAACTCAAGTATGTCTATTTAGCAGTATCTTTGCAGAGTTTTAATTACCTAGAAACTCTAATTAAAGTGTGATTAACACTAGAATAACTCGGTTGCAGAGGCAAGAACACGATGCAGTTCCCTGTTCCAGTTTCCACTGCCTCAACCACAGCCGACCTTCCCTTTGCCTTCCGCAATAGCTGTGACAGCCTGTCCTTGCTACAGCCTTACAACTGCAATAACAACTGAGACTGAGACATCTGTTCCAAGAGTGTGTTGTGTCACGTAGGACCATCAAAACATTTAGACAAAATGAACTCAATTAAGCTACAAGTGCAAATCTTTAAAACTGCTCAATTGTAGAGCACCTGACAGCTTTCCAGTGATATTCTTTTAAATTGGGTTGTGAAGAAACACAGTTTTCCACAGTCTTAATACAAAGCCCACATATATATTATCACGACAAACGATCAACACCTACACGGGCTCATGAGCAGAACGAACTGGAGCTTTCTGAAACCCTGCACAAATCCTTGCCACGGGTGCTTACAGTAACCAGCAGCAGCCATTTGCCACCACCCACAGAGAGAGCAGCAAGAGGGCACTACACTTGGACCCCACAAAAACCAGCATTACCGGCTCCACTATATGTCCTTAAGGCCTTCTAAGCCCATTGATATTTGGCAGATCACGGATACAAAAGGAGCTTAGCAGAAGGTGCAAAACACAGCATAATCTGAAACACAGAAAGACAAACTTTCCCTGGCCCACTCCTGAACATAGATATTCCAAAACTTCGGTGTAAATCCCACGGTCTCCACAGCTCTTCCTGCAGTTGAAAGGAAATCCTTCCAAACTGAGGGAGAAAATGCAAATTTTTTTCCTGCCTTTCCAAGAGAGAATACACAAATCAGCCTAACACCAGAAGGGGGAGGAAGAACTATATCCAGGTTTGTTCAGGCACAATAAACGTACGGTCTTATTTGTTAGCTCACAATGTTTTCCCCACTTTCAAGAAACTGCATGTCTTCTTTAAAAGACCAACTCTGAAAAAAATCGTCATGGACAATCAACAGAAAGAATGTCACATTTAAAGTTATGAAAGGACAAAAAACCCCCAACAAGGTGAAACTTGCTCTTATTAATCTGCAGAAGGTGCTGGGAGGCTGCCAAGTTAGTTAATCCAAAAACACAAACAAGTTAATGATGACCTGAGGGAGCAACGCTGCATTTACACATAGAAGGAAATACCATGCAGGAAAATGTTAAGAAACTGCATGTACTTCAGAGCACTATGCTATTATTTCAACAGCTCTTTAATTCACCAGATGGAACCATGTAACAGAGAAGCGAAGCCTCCCCGAGG
This sequence comes from Pachyramphus minor, assembly GCA_013397135.1. Taxonomy (NCBI): domain Eukaryota; kingdom Metazoa; phylum Chordata; class Aves; order Passeriformes; family Tyrannidae; genus Pachyramphus; species Pachyramphus minor. The sequence continues at coordinate 98,640 of VYXB01010177.1, read as the reverse complement.
AACCCAATTGTGGTCCCCATTCCCACTACAGGATGGGAATTCACAACAAAAAATAAGAAGTCCCCTGGTTATAAGCGCTTTTGGAATACCCTACCATGCACCTTCTAAGGACCAAATGGCTTATTGTATTGAGTAAATTCACATGATTTAAACAAGAAATACTTTACTTTTATTTTTAAAATTATCAGAGGGTGACAGAGAGACAAAATCATTCTGTTCTGAGTTGCCATTCAAGCTGTAATTTCCATATTTTAATACCAGACAGCGGAAGGAAGGAAATGTACTTGCTCACTCCTGGCTTCAAAGATGCAAATGAAGTATTTTGTTTTCCAGTCAATCACTGATGTTAAGTAAAAAAAAATTCACAGCCTCTCTGGGAAGAGTTAAATTAGCCACCTTCTGAAAATGTTTTCAAACTTGACAGTGAAAGAAATAAAAAGGCATCACTTCCAGTTTCATAAGTAGAGAGATCAGTTTAGAACTTACAGACGGTATCAGACCACTTATATAAACATGGCTCAGAGAAGTCTACAAATCCACTGATAGTTTCTAAAATAATTATATCATGTACTGCATTTTTCCTGTTTAAAATAATTCTCTAAGATCATCACAGAAAAGAACAAATATGTTGCCACTTTACCCAAGAAAAAGAAAGATAACCTTTCCCAGTTATCATAAATATCTGGTATGAACAGAATCACTGTATGTCTTTTGCTCCTACATTCAATGACATTCACATGTTCCACTGCATTTTTATTTATTTTGAAGATACACCAGGATGCAAACCGAACTGAATCCAGTACTGATGATCATTTTCTTATGAATGAAGTGTCTCCCCATCAAGGCAACAACCCTTCTGCAGAGTCAGGAAGTTCAGAATCCAGTTGCAGTAAGAGACTCCAACATTGCATTGAGGACAGGCTACTCAGTAAGAACAGCTGGATTTTCTGTCAACACAATGTTTGTATTGTAGGATAATCTCAAGTACACTCAAAAACAAATACACATTTTACATGTTAAACAATCACCCTTGTAAAATAGATCCAAATATTTATTATCTAAAAGGAGTCTCTCCTTTCTTCTCACTGCTACACCAGGCATTGAAATACTCCTTGGCTCAATCTGCCTTTAACATATAGGCATATTCCAGTATTCTGAAGGCTATAATTCTGCTTAGTGCCCTAGAAGCAGCTGTCCCAATCTTTTGTATTTCATGAAATTCTGCTAATGATACAAGCAGCTTTAGCAGTTGATAGAAGCACAACAAAATGTTCTGCTGAGATCTTAAAAAAGTACATTAACCCATCAGACTTCTCCACACTTCTGAAATGTTTTCATCTATGTAGTTTTATTTGGTTGTGCAGAGAGACTCAGCTGTCATTCAGGTTAAATTCATTCATCACAAATCAGTGATATAATTGGCCTGTAGGAATGAAAATTTTCTTATAACAATACTTAAAATATTATTTTAGTGAGTGTAAGACACCCACAGTCTGTTTAGGCCACTATCAAGTCTGAAGTGCAGCTAATTAAAACAATGATTACTGGTCTTTCCTGGGAACTCTTCTGTCCTAATTCCCAGCACAGGGTGTGTACAGTAGGAAGGCTGGGCAAAATCTTGTCACCAGCTTGCGTGTTCTACAGATGTCTCTTTGGTCCTACCAGGACTAACTGAAACCCAGGGAAAACAGTTTCTTCCATTCCTTTTCAGTTGTGGAAATGCTTGATCTCAACTGTTCTTAGACTACTCTGATTTGATACTTTATGAAAAAGGAAGCAAAGAAAAGTAAAAAACCCAGGAAAGTAACTGACTTCTATTTTAGTATGAAATTACAGATATTTAGTACTTATTTTCAGTCACTAATTTTAGGTTTCTACTAATCCAGAATGCATTTGCAATGCCATCACTGCTCTGCTTTTCAGCTTTTGATCCACTTGTGAATAACACGAACACAGCCGGAAAGTCAGCTGTGTGTCCTCAGCCTGAAAGCAAGTCATTGATAATCTAAAACTGTTTGATGAGCCAAGCCCACCAATCCATATTCTTCCCCTGCTGACAAAGGCTTGACACCACCTTCCTGCTCTTCAGGCAGCTTCACATAGTGAATAAAAACAGTATCTAAGAAAACACCCCAAACCTCTCAACACTTAGCCACACTAAATAGTGTCAGAATCCAATGTTCAGGAGAGCCAGCACAGAGTATCTAATACACACTGAAGATAAGATAACAAAAATAAAAATTATCTCCTCCCCCACCAACCAGCAGCACAGCATCTGTTTGGGTCAGACTGAATCTGGACTATCACCACTAATACTGCCAGATTCATAAAGTTGCTTGTTGAGCCCATTTTTTGACTCTCCACAATATGCTGTGAAGGTAAGTTCCATAACTTGTATCATGTATAAAGCATTTTTTGCATTGTCTTCAGTGCCCCAAATTCTGAGAAATAGTGAATAAACAATTTCCTATTAGTTTCCTCCCACTATTTATAATTATCTTTCATGTCTTCCTTCAAGCACTTCTATTCCAAACAAAAATAAAAAATTCTTTTTTAATGGGGAATCCATTTCATGACATTTAATACATTGGCTAAATATTCCAGAATATTTAGTATGACATCAGTCCTAAAAGAGAAGCAAATTTTCAAGCACTCCCAAAATTCTGTGGGGAAGTAATTTTGCCCAGGATTTTAGAAACAGGCTGCAGATATTTGCATTTCCTTTCTGTCTGCACAGCGGCTCAGGATCATCGCAGCATTTCAGCACATATGTAGGAGTCAGAGCCCATCCTGCCCATACACAATAACTGGGTCACAGAACTCAACGCCCATCTCATCATGAGATGTGCAGCGGGTGATGGAACAGGGACACATGCTCCATTTCTGATTACAAGATGCTGCATCTCTTTTGTCTTTCCTGATCAGAGAAAAAGAACAACTCCACCGCCTCACCATCCAACTGCAGTTATCCTGGTTTCCAGTTTTTTTAAGCCAAGCATTTTCCTGTCACCCAAACCTCAAAAGTGAGCCTTTTCTTCATCGTGCAATTCAAAAACCCCCCATTGTTTGTAAAGGCTCAGATGTGCATATACTGAATATTTTTCCATGTTTATCCCAAATAAAAGTGAAACAAAACCATTTACATCAGGATGACAGATAGCATCACAGTGCCAAGTGCAGTAAACTGATTCTAAACTAATTATGAAAGTAAGCGCAATCAAAAACCTGTCCTATGAATAACAACACAGATTGTCACAATCAGTCATCAGATATGAAATAAACATGTAAAACCCCCTGGTATTTTAGTATTATGTTTAAGCATAGATGTGTAAGTCCATTTTCCCTGACACATCTGGTGAATGTTGCGAAGAAAATGCAAGATCCCCACCTGCAACTAGTGAACAGTCTAAAATGCAACATCCAAGATCATTTATTACAGAAAGTTGTCTCTCCAGAGTACATTTTATTCACGGTATAACCAGGATATTGTTATTTTGAAACAAACTAAGTTCTGACACACATAATATCTAACTTAAAACCCAACAACTACCATTTGACACTTTCTCTAAGATGTTTCTGCCAAAGAAGATTTTTCCCTTTTAGGAAAGAAGATTTTAGTAAGTTCACACGTTAAACCACAACTCTCCATCACATAATAAAGTCCTTCAAATTCAACACCTCCTTGAGCCAGGCATTACAAGTTGCACATTACAACCACTTCTCAATTGATCTAGAAATAAATACAATATTGGCAAAAGTGCTAAGAAACACATTTTAGACAGTAAACTTCTGATAGAAAACAGAGAAAACCAAGATATACAGAATTCAGAATGTGCAATAAAATGAAAAATGCCTTCTGTGATTACTCAATAGGAAGCTGAATACAATTATTCACTGAAATTAGCAAATTGTTTGCTTTCTTTTCTCTGAATTCCATTAATATGCAGACATCATGACACAACAGAAATCTGCAAATGCACTTCTATCCACTTCTATTATGTTTTGAACTGGAACGTCCCATCTTTGCTGATATATTTACAGAGGCACAGAAACATGACTATTTCTGCCTTTTTCAAATGCATATTCTTTCATCTGTCCTACACACTTACCTATGTTAAATTTATGACCAATTCCTGTATAAATTGGTTGGAGTTTATACACACTAAAAAGAATTAAGAACCAGATTTTTTTATATGACTGTTCAGAAACAAATTATAAAATTCCTGGGTTTGGTTCTCATTTTGTTTCTTGGCCTTATATAATCGTAGTTTCTAGTACAATCATGTCTTTATTTTCTCCATACCTGATCAACCTGATTATTTGAAAAGAGCAATTTAATTTCAATTTGGAAGTTGTTTGTATTGCTAAAGTATTTATGTTCCATGTAAGAAAACATTCAGGCACTTAAGCCCTTAGCATGTGGAGCTAACATTGCAGCTTGTGACTTCAGATCCCATGACTATGAAAGATCTGGGCTGGGCACATTGTGCATTTGGTCAACAATTTCAAGGTAGATCCTTCAAAATTCTACTTGTGATTAAGATCTAATTCAAGGCTAACAAACTACACCCTGCCCACCTTTAAAAGCTAGAAGAGTTTTAACTGCAGCTATGAAATTTAGGTAAGTACCCTAAAAATTACAGTGCACAGGTTACTTGAAATCCAAAGTATCCGTGTGCTCTGAGCAGTCAAGAAAACAACCACACAGCTACATGACATGATTGTGGGGCTGCTCCACACAACGGATGCAAAGATCCTTCTCTCAGCACTCCACTGCAGAAGACAAGATCACCCTTAAGCTGGACTCCAGTTTGCCTTCTGGTTTAAGATACTCTCTTTGTATGAGAGAATCTTCAGGACACGCACACGAAGATTGGAAGGCAGTCATTAAGGGCTGGTTGGAGGTGGATCCCTGTGTATCACCAGATTGCTGGGGAGTTAATGACAGGCACAACAGGAGTAGACAAGGGAAGGATCTTGAAGGGAGGTCTGGTGCCCTGTATAGAACTCAGTAAGAAAGAGGGATCCTGCAGAATAAAAAGAATAATTACATGATACAGTCAACAGCCTTGTAAATTCTTTGCAGCAGAACAGTAATTCCGAGAGAAGCAGAACCAGATGTTGTGCATTACAAGGCAGATGAATACTGCAGTCACTGACAAAAGAGATTAGGCGATCTGAAATATTTTCAGTGTTTAAATCCCCAAGAAAGAATATATCCTACAGATATTATTACAGAATTTAGAATGCCTAACACTTAAATATAGCCTTGACATGATGCTGAATTTGGAAAATATTTTCCTGTTTATGAGCTCAAGTGAGTGACAGAACAATGGTATCATTCACAGAAAATCATGAAAGGACATAAGAGGAATTTTAGAAATGGTAATGACATTATGGTATGAATTGTATTATTCAAGATAGCAATGTGCTTTTTAAAATTACAAGTTAAAAATTTCCAATAATTTACTTGAAAACCAGTAATAATACTAATAAAATACTTCCCAGTTAAATTTGCAATTTAACACTACTATTTTTTTAAAGTTGATAATATATATTCAGACATTGAAAGCAATGAAAAATATAATTTATATTTTTGTAATTGATGCAATCAGCTTTAGCTAGTGACTACATGTAAGAATAATTAATCTTAAGCAAGATGGCAAAGTAGAAAAAACCAGTCTTGAACAAATTATTCTGCAATCTGCATCCCAAACACATAAAAAGGTGAAAGTGCTAGTGTTGATTCAGGAAAACAATGCACAAATAATTCAGCCTTTCTAAATTAAACTTAGGTTTGTGCAAAAAATATTATAATAATTCTTAATATTATTATTAATAATACTCTTTTTTTAGCTTTTCACTGAGTTCAACACGGTCTTTAAAAAACAAGGTTTTTTACTTCCCTCAAATGAAACTACAATTAATTACCTGCTAATGCAATACTTTCATCTGCTATTATCGCTAGTGACTGAGCAACTGAAAAAATAGGAAGACCTTCCAGTAAAATATTCTTAAAAGAATATCTGTCTAGAAAGATCCACTCCAATTAAAAAAAAAAAAAAAATCCTAGTGTGTGTTACTTTCAAATAATGATTAATTGCAGAGGATGCCTCTGTAGCTTCTAAGTTAAGACTGACATTTGAACAAGACACACCCAGGCACAAGTATAGCAAACTAAAGGAAGCCTAGTTTTCAATGAAGACAAGAAAGCCACTTCTACCATCACATAAAACCCAGGAGACAGGCTTCCTCTACTCCATTAATTCCAATGAAAGAAATCCACATTCTCAAGAACTTCTAAATCAGTGTTCTTCAAATAAAATCACTAGTTGCCCCTTTTCTGATAGTTTCAAGTGCTTTCCATTACGGATATTAAGAGATGAAAGTACTGAACTGTCCTATCAAGGAACACAACCAGATCTCTCCCTTTATCTCAGTTTTCCCCATACAACTTCCTTTACAATTAATGTTTTGGAGAATTTTTTTGTCATATTAATCACATTTCTCAGTGCAAGGTAGACACGGTCCAACTTCTTTAAGATTCCTTTGGATCTCTTGGTCCTTGACAACCAGCTACTCCTCCTTTCCCATCCATGGAGCTGCACACAGTATATTCTGCACAGCAATAGAGAGGATTCTTTTCCCCAGTCATCTCCTTGTCCACATCCTAATAAAGGTACTATCATCTCCTTCAGCCCCCCATTTCTTTCTTCCCACTAGAAATAGAACAGTGCTTAGATGGTCATGGTCCTTTTTCTAAAACTCTTCAGAGAAATTCAGTTATAAAGTCCAGAACAGACTTTTTTTTGCCCATAAGATATTCTTCAATCTTAACGAAAACACGTTATTTTGAAACATATTCTGAAAAGGCAGCTGCAGTGTTAGAAAAACAGTTATACATCAATAACATCACCCTTCTTCGCCCATAGCAGTAACATGCACAGTACAGATGTTCACTGCTTTTAGTAGTTCCAATGCTATCCAAAAGCAGCACTGAACCCAGCAAACTTGGCAATGTTCACTGGTTGAAGCAGCAAGAAATATGTGTTTTACTTTTCTGCTCCAGAGTACCAGAACAAATGACTGTTGGCTGTAATGCAAACCTTAGCCTAATGTTTATACTCACATCTGCTGTTCTTCAGCTGTCAGACTGAAGAGGAACACCAGTAAGCTACACAACTCTGCTAAAGCTGACTGAAACGCAAATGAGAATCAGCCAACATGCAGAGGAATAACAAGCTTCTGAAAAAAATCACCACATATCTTCCAGGAAAAAAATGTGGTGCTCCAGAGTGTTTCAGGTTATTCCTTAAAAGCATTTGAACTGAGTATCAGTAAGTACCAACTCATGAAAGAAGATTTAAGTAAAAAGGTTTGTGCTAACATTGTAATACTGCCTTCTGACTTCTAAATGAAACTGAAGTAGAACACCTTCACCTGAAATATTTAATTAGGCAGGAAATGTAAATCTCATATCCAATTTTCTTTCACTAAAATCTCTTTATCCTCAACATTACAGTACTACATTTATTCTTAATATTAACAGGTGGTGTTTAAATTCAGTGCCAGAGACAGGATAGGACATAAGCATAATATTACATTTGGAAACATGAGTGAAATTTGGCAGAAGCTGCCATGTTGAAGTATCTCAGACACTGCACATGTGCTCCTTGCCATGAACTGTGCCAGCTATGAAAACTAAACCACTTTAAGGTAAGATGTCTTGCAGATCAGATGTACAGACTGTCCTTTCTTCATATTCCAGACAATACAGGACACAAAAAACAATCCCACAATGGCCTTCTGTGCATACATCTTTCCTTCTGCTTTACAGCCAAACCCAGAACCGTGCAATCATACCAGTGTTCAACATGTTTTTCATTAATTCTACTTTATAGCACCCAGGAATTGTATATTTAAATAAGTCACTCATGCATGAAGGCAACCACAGTGAGAAACCCAGAAGATTTAGCAGGTTGGAGCTAAAAAGCATCAGTTAGTATGATTATTTTCATTTTTTTCATTGAGGAAAGGTTTTCCCATCTTTTTTCACTTTCAAGCTAAGTAACTCACTAAGAGCTAAAGTTAGCTAAATTTCATTCTATTACAATTTTGCCCAAGTAGAAGCCCAACTTTGAAGGGTTATTTGTATCTGGGTTCAAAATCACAAAATCTGTCTTTGAAAAAGAAAAAAAGACAGGGGTTTAAAAAGAAAAAAAAAAAAGGGAACAAATTTCATGCCCAGAAGTGATACGATCACTGACAGCCATTACTATTCTTATTACAGTATCTTGAGTTGTTAAAAAATGTTCTGGTCAAACATTAAGTAGAAAACAGTACTCAATTGCTAACAACTTTTCTTATTACAGTATCTTAAGTTGTTAAAAAATGTTCTGGTCAAACATTAAGTAGAAAACAGTACTCAACAGTACTCAAATTGGAATAAAAACAGATTGTTTAGATGTTGATTCTACTATACCCCAGTAGCAAAATTTGCTTTCCTAGAAAAGAAAGAACTGAATCCTTGTTTCCAGAGAACTTCCAGATGCACCAGCCTGAGGGATACTTTGCACAGGATTGCCCGTTCCTTCCTGATGGAGCTGCCCGTGGTACCTGGGGACACAGTTCAGTGGTGAACACGGTGGTGTTGAGTTAATGGTTGGACTCGAGGATCACAGAGATCTTCTCTAACCTTAGTGATTCAATGATTCTATAATTCAGTCAGAAATGCACATTGATGGATTTGACACAGCAGGCAAGAAGTCTGAACTTGCCATCTCATTAGATCACTTACCTAAACACGAAAAAAAGGGTTATGGCCCTCTTGTAAGAAGAGAAAAATGTGGGCTTGAGATCCCTCAGGTTGAGAAGGACCCAGAAACAAGGTCTCCTACTTCTTGGACTAACCAGCTAATGAACTGCTAGTCTACTACACATAGGATAGGTACCAAAAGCATCTTCCTATGAGAAAACTGCAGATATGAATATGGAATTTATTTTCTGATTAATATAAGGGTTATACTAATGTCTAAGGTACACCCTGGTTTCCTACCAACCAGCCTCACTGTACTAGCACTCCACATTTATGGATTTCAAATTCCAATCAGGAAATCAGAATCTCACCATCACATGGTCCTTAGATCCCTGCCTCCATACTTTCTTAGCCAGGAGCCTAATCTTTATGAACATTAGAAGGCTTATGTTCTTTCTTAAACCTGGGACATAAAACCTTCTACTGCATTTTAAACAGTGCTTGGTTTATTTTTTTCCAACACAACAGCCTTTGGGATTTCAAATGGGAAGAAAGTAGGTCAGATCTTTCTACTGAAGCCTTTTCAAATTATTTTTTCTTAAAATTTTCTTCAAATTTTTCTAAAATTCTGCAAAATGCATCCATGTTTTACATCTTCCTTTAATATCTTAAGAATACAAGCTTTTGAAGAGCTTTTGATTTACTGAGAGTCTTACAAGGAGCAAATGTCTATAAATATTAGTCAGAACAATATTTAAACATCATTTCAGTTTTGATTCCTTTGTAACGGGTCTGACTTATCTTTGATCACATATCTTAGTAGTAACTCATTGAAATGCACAAAGAGTTTGTCTGTGCATAGATCAGCCACAGAATACTCATCTGAACATTTAGCAGCCCAAGGAAAAAAAAAACCCAAGAAAACAAAGTAGAACCCATGCACGTAAAGCAATCAAACATCTGCCTGCCTTTCACAGGATTGCCTGCATTCCTAAATTAGAGGATATACCACGAGTCCCTACTGTTTAAACAACCTTGCTACTCGAAGACAATTTCAGAGTTTAAAATACAAAATTTTCTATCTTTGTGTTTCTCTTGGTGCACTGCAATAACAAGGAAGCTACTATTCACTGGGGGTTTTTTTATCAGCAATAGTACAAAGAATAAGACACACCCTTCTCTGGGAACTGGAAAAACCTGCTATGTGAAAGCTGAAAAGTCTCCAACTACCTATACCTTCATTTTGCTCTACTTTCAACAGAAACTGAGGGAGGCTGCAAGGACTTGGCCTTAGCCTAGGAAAAATAAAGCTGAGCAGAAAAGCAAGGGCTGTGTACAAACACACCAAGATAATTATAAAACAGTAAGAAAAATCTATTTAAAATAAAAGGACAATCTTGGCACAAGAACAAGTTATTACCAACTGATGATGAATAAATTTATATTGAACACTGTAAGCAGCTTCCTCATGTTTAGGGCAATTTAGCATTGTAACAGGCTTCTAATTAGCATACTGAGGAGAAAAAGCTCAGCTGCTTTTAAGACAGCACTCCATATGTCTATGTCTGTATGACATAAAGCCTACAAGAGCATGAAAATAAACTTGATGAATAGGCAGGTCCTTTCCTGTCCCGCGTTCCTAAGAGAACAATAACTGTCAAGCAAATAACATCATTCTGATACAACTCTAAGATAAAACCATCTGTCAAGAAATACCCAAGAATAATTACACCACAGATAGCAAAAACAGATATTAATACCACAGCAGGACAAACTTTGCCAAGAACAAACTTCACAGAGTATCTTTTCATAGGATGTCTTAGACCCGTAACCTCACTTCTCATAATTCCATGCTCCCTCTGCAGAAAGCACACCTCTCATGCAGAACTTGCCCCCAACTCTGAAAGAGATCAGCTTATTTGGTCTCCATGCAACCAGGCTGTCTTATTCCCTGCACCCCTAGCATTCTGAACACCCACAGCAGATCATCTTACCCAAAACAATATCACATCTACTGTGCTCAACGGGCTCTTTATTTGCTACAATTCTTACTATGTTCATCTCAGGCAGGAGGATTCAAAACTGGCTGTCAACCCCTCTGCTACTGAAAGTTTCAAATTGCCACTTTTGCCCTCATATCATTAACCACAACAACTGCAGCAGCCACAAAAGCCTAAGACACTTGGTTAGACACAAACGGTCCCAGGAATAACACGTTCTGTCAGACTAAGTTTTATAGTTCAAAGTGCAGACAGTCTTTCAGGCATACCAGCCTTTCAACTTGCTATATATATGTAAAGATATACAGAACAAAGTCTAGAAGTTGGTCTAAATAAAGACTATTACCTGCCCCTACAAGTCTTTCAGGCTAGGAGGCTGTTTTACACAAACAGGTACAGGCCTGGCTAGGGGGCATTTTTACATCTTTATTATTGCTACATATCTGAAAGTGAAGACAAACTGCAAAATGTTTTTGGGCTATAGGCTCCATCTGCTTCTCACACATCCCATTGTTCCCTTCTAAAGGCTCGTTTTGAAATGTAACAACTGAGTGAATCTTAGAGGAGGGGAAGGTACAAGCTGGTCAGGAGCTGTACATCAAAGGCAAAGTAAACAGGACCATTCACCTCTCAGCACTCACAACCTCAGGACACTCAAGGAAATACCTGGCAGCATAAAAGAGCAAACTACAGGAAATATTTTTTTTCTATTCAATACCTAATTAGGCCATAATAGCCAAAATTCAATTATTAAAATAAATATGCAAAACACACTCTGACGACAGGTTCTTTGGCTGATAGAAAACTAATAGTCCAGACACAGCCTGTCAGTCACAAAAGTTTGGCATCAATTCCTGTTAACAGCTAAACTGCTACACCAAAACAAAGGCTGCTTTACAGATAGTCTTTTCCTATACATCCTCTCTAGGTCACTTCTGAAGAAAGTATAACAGCTCTTAGGTTCTCATCAGCAGATCTAAAGTATATAATTTATCCTTAATCAACACGCAGTTTCATTTTAAATTCAGATTTCAAAGGTTGATTTCTCCTATCACTACCCCTTGCAAAACTATTGTGGTTAAACCCATGGAAAAGTTTTTCAGAACAGGAATAAAACTTGTGTTTGAGGCAAACAGTTTATGTAAATGAATCTCAATCTATATTTTCTTAGCTTGATTTTCTTAGTGAAGCACAGAGCATGGTAGCTGCAAGACAGCATTATAATCCATTTTCAGCTTGTTTATATCACACCCCAGCATTTTCCTACCATTTTAGTTCATCTGCTTACAGCAGAATGCCAGTCCTTTTTTAAACTTGTCATCAAAAAAGCATACACTTTTATTCTCTATGAAAGCCTGCAGATCTGATTTATAGTGTATTGCAGACATATGACTGCATAATTCAGACAAGTTTAAAAAAGGTATGCTGAAAGAAGATACCACCAAAGACTTCCCGTTAGCCCTGCTGAGAATAAGCGGACACGTTTTACTTGACCTACCCTACTAATCTCAGCAAGCTGGTCCTTAGCCAAGCTCAAATGACCACTTTCAAATCCTTGTTGCAACTCCACCTCAAGTCTTTGATCATTTTTCATCTGGAAGTCACACGTGGATTTCTGTTTCTTGGCCTATGTACAGCTTCCTTGTAATCCACCAGCTGATCTCCCTAGTACCACCGAGTGGGAATACTCATCTCAACTTTAGCTGCACTTCTCTCCATTACATACAGAGAGGGATGCATTGGGTACTCATAACATAAATTTCAGTTATCTTAACTGTTTATACACCATTTTGATCATTTTGCCATAGAATTAGACAGCAAAATACAAAAGTACAGCCATATAATAGTATACATGTCTTCTGACAATTAAATTTTGACACAGGAGTCTGCCACAAAAGTAGATAAACTGTAGGAGGAAATCTACTTGATCTGGTTTTCATTCCTCTATATATTACAAAATCATAAATAACTGTAAACAAAGCAAAAAATTGCTTTAAATATAATTCATTTTTGCACAAATTTACCTTAAACTGGAATAAAGTTAGCAAGAATATTTTGTATCACAAAAGGCCTTTACCTTACCTAACTATTAAAAAAAGACAAATTGAACTCTTCAGAAAAACTGTAAGCACTGCAAAGCATATAAAAGGAAAAGCTGTCTACATAAAACTAACTTAAAGCACTCACAAAACACGCAGCTGTTAAGAATTACACCCATCTCAAAACACACTCACTTTGTGTCTTATGCTTCTTCCAAGCTGCACTAACAGACAATTTACAGAATTCCCTGTCAGATATTCTGATTACTCTCCTACACTCGCCCCTGGCTGGTTACCAGCCTGAATGATTTTGCTATGTCACTGCACTGACAGCAAAAGAATCTTGTGTCCCAAGTAGCACAACCATTTTTAAGTATCTCATTTTAAAACAATACTTTCTGACATGCTGTCTTGGAAATATCACTCAGGGGATTCCTGTGTACAAAATCTGGATTTCAGGTGCAGTTGTTTATGCTAAGTCTCAGGCTGATAAAGTCACACAAACTTACAGTTTTTATTAGCAAGATGGGTTTTTTTTCTTTCTTCAGTTATATTTAATTCCAAATTTAGAGAATTGCATAGGACATTCTAGGAGCTGGTACAATCCCATGCCAAGTCACAAGCCAAAGACGCCCATGAAAAAAAGTCAGATCAGGAACCCTCTGATGAGACATTAGCAACAGAGAAAGAAATCTGCCTCAGCTTGACTGCCAGAACACAGCCTGGTTCAGCCCCATGGAAGAAAGGTCTCAGCATCATGTAAGGAACTATTACAAGAAGTCCAAGCCGGTCTGACAATAGTGTTTGTTCTCTCTTCAGTATTGTCTAACAAAGAAAAGGAAACAGAACAAACCCTGTGCCCCGTGACAGTGCAACTGCCTGGGAATCATTGACACAGACAGAGGTACCTTTACATCAACTCAGGTCAGGGCTGAGGCCAGTTTCTTGGTGACCCAAATAGCTCATCCCTTGACTCCTTGGAAAGAGGCTTTTATTTAAAGTTTTTACCATCCCTCTTTTGTTACAAGATTCCTGTCGGATCCAGTGGATTAGATGAGCTTTTGCTTTAGTTTAGGGGTATAGTACTACTACTCTGCTCCCCTCCAATAGAAGTTCAGGAAGAATTTTTCCTGAAATGTGCCCATTCTACTAAAAGAATGGCAAGCATCTGACACCTTCCTTGCATGGCCTCATCATTCTTTTTGCTTTTTTGACTCGGCCTGAGAAAGGTTTTGCTACCAAGGGAGGTGGGGAAGACTCATTAGTAAGAGAGGTTTGCTGCAACAATATGAAACTCAAGATCAAAAGTTTCTCTTGGGAACAGCTGCAGATGCACACACCTACCCACACACATTCATTCTCCTTGCAGTGAGGGCTGCCTTGTACTTGAGTCCATACACCATGAAAGAATTTTCATGTATAGTACATGTGCCTATGAGGAAGAGTTCATGCATAAAAATATCCAACCCCAGGAAAAAAATAATCTAACTAGAAAGAAGACAAAATTTGTAGCATCCCATGTGTTTGTAACTTCTACTTTCTAGATTTGTGAGTAGATCTGCAACACGTAAACACTAGATTTTGGATTACCTCCAATTGTAACATAGTAAAAACCACCACAACATTCAGCACAAGGTAAACAGATATGAGGCTTTCAGTCAGGTTGTGGCATGTTCTTACTTCTGTGCCGGGGAGACAGGCTATGTGTGCCTGTCACACACGCCCATATCAAATTCATATCTCTAGTCAAGCATTCAAGCGGGTAGATAACATCTTGGCATACCACTCAAGAATGAGTTTTCTAGGAGAAAAGGTTGTATTATTACTTACTAATTCAGAACAATATATCATTTAATGTCTCTAGAAAGCATTCCAAGAACTATGGAGAAATCTATTTATTTCTAAAGGCAGCAAAATATATAGAGAGGAAGATACACATTCTCCTGAGTAATTTCCATTATTCAGGAAATTATGTAAGGAACAACAGTAGAGAAACATTAACATTTGTTAAGGCAGAATGAAAACCAAACCCTGCTTGAAAGAGGAAGAAGGTAACAGTATGCCTTTTGTTCATGTACCATGGCCAGGTTGTAAGGGCCATACTAATTAGAGGGCACAAAGGGAAAGTTTAGCTCTTTGCTCACTGTCCTCTCAAGTGCACACCTAAATATAAAGGAAATCAGCATCTGAACTTGGGCAGCCAGTGAATGAGAAGCAGCCCTGCAAAGACAGGGATGAAGACACTTGGCCTCTGTAGTGAGGACACTGTCAGTGTAGACTGGGAGCCAGGAGCAACACGTGCTGGAATCCTGCAGACACCACAGCAGCTCCAACCATTCCTGTGCCGTCATGGGAAGAAGGACACACTCTTATTTTTATTCCACTGATGAGTGACCTTATGAGCTGCAAACTAGCAGCTAAACAAATGTCTAATGTCTAATGTATCACAAATAAGATGAGATTTGCTTTTGGACAACTGAACTAAACTTATTATTTAGAACTTCACAATATGGGCGAATGTAAGAAATCTGAAAACATGTAGCTGCTCTGACATATTAGAAACTGTTTATGTGAATTGAACAGCCACAGAAGGTTCAATTACTTAACACCTCCCTGTTACTATAGTCTGTTAGTCTTAGACATATTAATGTGCATGCATGTTTTCTTTTCAGGAATATGGAGATACTCCATTCATATTATCAAAGTGGCGTTTTTTCACCATCAGAATCATAGAATGGTTTGGGTTGAAAGAGACTTTAAAGATTACCTATTTCCAACTCCACTGCCATGTGTGTGGACACCTCCCGCTAGACCAGGTTGTCTAAAGCCTCATCCAACCTGGCCTTGAACACTGCCAGGGATGGGGCATCCACAGCTTCTGTTTTTTCCTCCTGAAGTACCACCACCGTCCCAACTGACCAGCTTGTGAAAATATACCATGCACTTGCTGGCACTATGTGTCATTCTAGAGACTTTTACCTGTGATGACAGCAGGTTTGTCTTAATAAGCTGCAGTGTTTTGATAAGTAATGCATGTGTCTGTTGAACTGATACATGCATTTTAAATATTAATGCTATATCAAAGCTAGATGAAAGCTTTAGAGAAGACAGAATAAGTGATTTAATAAGGTGGGACATTTAATTCCCTGATGTAAGTTAGCAGCGCTTGAAATGGTGAGCTCAGTCCTTGAATAAACCAGATTTGCTATCACCCACACCAAGTCAAAACCAGTAGCCAGAACTCATTAAATAGTGCGATAAAGGTGAAAGTCTGGAGAGTAAAATGGAAATTCAACATTAGTGAAGAGGCATTTACTCAACAGCCATCATGGATTACCTACAACCACCTACACAACAAAGCTACAAAACTAAACATTGTGTTACAACTGCTGTCTGCCTCTATTCCCAGAGCTGTTAAAGAGAGTATTTTCCTAAATCTGTCTTCCCTAGGGGATGTTTTAATTCTGAACCATAAGAAAAATCTATCACCACCTTTGGTTTGTTGAGCCAGAAGTGAACCACTGGCATAGAGTTACTGGGTTGAGATCACCCATCTTCATATTACAGATGTTGGTTATTATGTTTCTCTGTACTTTTTTCAGTCAGTTATGGTGATGATAAACCAACCAATACTGATTTGGACCACACACAACCCACACAACTCTTCTCCAAATATGAAAAGAAAAACAGCATTTGGCAAAGTTTCCTTGATATTCTGTGACTTATTAAATGTAATTAGCAGATCAGCCAGGTTCTACTGTGAGGTTACTGTGTGCAAACCTCTCCTTACAGGTATCACCTAAGACTCTTGTGCTGTGTGGAACCTGTGGGTTTGTTTCTTTCCAAAATTCAAATATTTGTTATATTAATGTCTGCACATTAGTTTTTATATCATGTATTAAAAAAAGTTTTACAACTCTGCTATAAAACCTTCTGTACCTAAAATATTTAAACTCTTCCTCCATAGCCATGTCAACTAAAGATTCTTCTTTTTAGACAAACTTCTGTGTTGGTTTCTAACACCCTTCTATTCACATTCCAAGATTTCTTCCTTCTGAAATGAAAGTATTTAACAGTCTTCATGTATCAATGTGAACAAGTTCAATAAAAAGCCCTAATGAGAAGGAATCTTAATTATCTTTATTGCATATGTCATGAAATGCATAATATGCTAGTACGTCAATAAATGCATATGTCATTAAATCAGGCAGTAAAATAATATTTAATACAGTACATAGTGTTAGAGAACAGTTTGTGCAGCTTCTGGAAAACAAAAAAATAAAGTTTTCAACTTTCTTCCAGTTGTCAGTCTGGTCCTTTGACTCTTGTTTTCTCCAGTAACTGCCTTGTGAATCCTTCCCTTTGTGGAACTCGCAGCAGAACTTTGCACATTTAACTGCCCAGGAAGACATCTTCTTCCACTGCAGCAGTCCAGAGATCTGCTATTTCCAGTGACAATTTCGCCTCTAGTCTGGGTGCCAGCTTGCCCACCATCCACTAGAAGCAGTATCTCCCAGCAGGAATGAACAGAAGGCAACTACAACAGCATTACACCGTCTGCATTTGCTCGCTTAGCCATGGTTCTAAACAAAGGAAAACATCTGTCTTTTGTACACTTGATCCAAAAATGTGTTTGCTGGATGACTGACTTCTGTCTTGCCTCAGTACTCAGCTGCTGCACATGATTTCTGCTCTCCATTTTAACTATGAAGATTTCTTGAAGCTGGACTGTCCTCCCTGGGAAGCACCCAGGGTGTCCTGACAGACCTATTCCAGGTCCCACAACCCAGACACATGACTCTCACAGCAGTCAGATGAGGGACCGAAGGCACCCTTCAGCACTTGGCTCAAAGCATGCCATTCACAGTTTTATCCTCTGAGGTTTATTTGCCATTTCAAGACCCTTGCTCAGACTGGTCAAGGCAGCTGGAAGGTGCTCCAAGTCACTGTCTGTATCATATTTCAAACACTCGACAAGCTTTCGAAGCTGCTCAATCAGGGCACTGTCAGACCTGCTGTGCTACAGTACTTGCAGTGTCCTCTTAATAACAAGACAAAGTTTCTAGCACATGTAATTTTGATGTTGTTAAAGCTACAGATCTGCATCTTTAGAGAAGTAACCAGTCTTGGGCAAAGTTTCCTTCAACAGATCTCTGTACCTCCAACAGTGGTACAGACTGGCTGTGCCTTTCCCCACAAGAAATTAAATGCTAGAACTTCAGTAGGCGGGACTGAAGTTATAGGTCAGCTATACGTGTACTGGAGGTAATACCAGACTTAACCAGAGTTAACCTCGGAGATTAGGCAGCAAAAGGCTCCTTTCAGGGTCTCTCGGATCCCCAGATGGCAAGAGAGCAGCAGAAAAGCGAGAACAGGGTGTGCCCCAGGCAAGGCAGCTAACAAAGGGCTGCTGTTTGTCCTGGTGGGAGCAGCAGTAACTGCCTTGGGCTGATAGCCGGGAAAGCATTAGGGGAGGAGCAAGGATTTTTAGATATGACTTAGAGCAGAGACTTCATAAACCTCGTTAGGCATTAGCCTTCATTCTCTTAACAAGAGAGCAAGCTGTTCATGCAGAAGTTGATTTTGATCACTTCTCCAGCCTTGCTAGTTTCAAGATGAAGCAGCTTCAGCGTTCCCACATTTCACTCACAATGCAATCCTAACACAAAAGTTAACTGTGTTCATAGCTCCCCAAATGACCCAGATTACAATGCGATAATTAACTGCTCATGAACAGCTATTCACTGAAAACCTCTATCTCAGTATCTGTTAAGCCACTGAAAGCCTTCATTACTCTATCTGTCAAACCTCTAAGACGAAATTCAAGATTATTTTGTTAGATCAGTTCTGGTTTTGCAGGTCTTCTGAATTGAGATAAAAAAGTTAGGCTTCCCATCAGCTGAACTTGCAAGGTGTTTTCTAAAAACACAAAAAAATCCTCTCCTCTCCATCTGCCAGTTGAAGCTTCTGATTGGGCCACATCTAATGTGTGAAATAAATATACTTCACTCTCCTATGTGTAATTAGCAATGTCAAGTCTGTTTCTTTAAATAGCATTCATGGCATATTGTCTGTGAAACAGCAGCTCTTCATTTCATATCTGAAACTACATTGTTCCTCTTGGAACAGCTTCATTTGCTAAAGCCAAGCTCAATCCACCAAACAATACATTATGAATGTAATAAAGGTTTGCTGTGCTCTTTATATAAATGAATTTTACATTTCCAAGTTCTGAGCCACAACAAGTAGCTCTGGAGCACTTTTACTCTACACTTAAACTCGTTACACAATTTATAATGCAATGAGTTTTGTAGTAGGTTGTCACTGACCACTGGCTGTACTTGCAATACTTTCCTAATTTTTTCAAAACTTCTACTATCATACATGATGAAATAACATGAAAATTTAGTCACTCTTGACTCAAAAAAGAGGCTCTCTTTACAAGACAATAAAGAAACACAATTAGACAACACATGATACTTAGACCAAAAAATGGTACAACACTGTTTTGCAGCTTTATTTATTGATACTAACCGTGCTACTAAAATTATTCTTGGTCTTTAATGCTAATCCACACATTGTTCAGGACTGTAGGAAACAAGCAACAGCCTAAGCCAGTATCAGAAAACAATGAAGAAGAGTCATCATAAGGCAGTCTTACCCGGATGGACTGTCTTCACTTCAAACAGTGGCTTAAGATACACATTTTCCAGATTACGAAGCTGAGAATCTATGGAGCCTGAAAAAAAAAAAAGAAAGGCTAATAGTAATATGGCATTAGTTCTAGTCAGTGTTGGAAATACTACCTATTTTCATTTTTTTAATTCTAAATGTTAGGAGAATAAGTTTGAAATAGCTAACTTTCCAACAACTGTCTCTCTATGAAGCCCTGCAGAAATGAGAAAAGCGAAAAGACTTATTTAAGCTGTGGGGAAAGAGGATTTCAATTTCATATCTCTTCTGCCTCCAGACCTGTCCCAGATAACTTGGTCTTAAAGTAATAATTAAGCAAAATAATGATTTCAAAATGGGTACCAGTAAGCTTTATCTAACATATAAACACCTAAGACTTCAGACATATACTCCCATTTTATATGTAAACAATATGCAAGTTCTGGTACAAAATTTTAGGTGTAAGCCTTCTACCACTGCACTTAATGGGTCCATATTGAAAACACCTTGTGACTTCATGCTTGTAGTAAAGATGTCCATTTCTTTGGTTCTTGATAGCTAATCACTCTGCTTTGAAAGTCAGCAGTAACGTCCACACCATTACTTGCTGTGCACACCAACATTCAGCAAAGGATTAAATATACTGGAAACCCTCACATATTAGCAGCTCATCTTTTCTCCGGAGCTTGCAACTGGGAGGTGAGTTTGGTTCCAGCCATGATTCATAATGTAGATTGAAAAACCATTTTCAGGACAAAACCTGGAGTCCCAAAGGCCAGTCTGCTTAATGCTATTGCTTAAGGACACATGGAATCCGTAGCCTACCAAAGTGGGGGGAAAATCCAAGTTGTGTTCTTTGGTAGTTAAACATAACAAACACAGATATTCCAGAACACCAAAGTAAAGTATTGTGCATATTCAGACATGCCTTATTTTTGCTTTCTGCTGGTTTTCCCCTAAATACAAGACTGCTAGCTGAAATAAAGAGCATGTCAATGTATCTATCATTTATTGCTGTCTTTGGAAACTCACTTGTCAAAGAATTTTAATGAATACTTCATGGTAATGCTCAAAACTGATTCAGTAAAATATAAAAACGTGGTATAAGATCTGTTCTCAGACCTGCCATACAGCCAACATGGCATGGGAGAGAGGTAATGATCTGAGCTGTCAAGGGATAGCTGTTAGGGATACTGCAGTGTAAAAGTTATTTGAAGTGTATTAAGTAAGGTTTGCTCCATGTCTCTCTATTTCTGTAATCCAGGGCAAGGCACTGTATTTGACAAGTGCAATATCACTTGTGATATAAATGCCAACAATCCTGAAAAGATTTATAAATATAAAAAAATATTTATACCTGAAAGCAGGTATAAATAAATTCAGCTATATTATTACACTTCTAAGACTAAAATTAGGAAGGGACAATGTAGTATACTGCATCTTTTCCTTAATGAACAAAACCCAGCAGCAACCAGGATGAAAACTTTTCAGGAGATGAGGTCAGGAAGAGTACATACACCACACCACAGGCTGGAATTAAACTGCATTAGCACAGCTGTGTGGGAAGCTTTCATGACTCCTACACATAATTCATGTAGTTCTAGATGATGAAACATGCTTAACTCCCTGCAACAACTTTCCAAAAGACACTCTGGAAGACAACTAACAGACATTTTGCTAGCAGCAAGACTGGATTTTTTTCCTGCTTTTACTTATTGTCATACAAGTTCCACAGTAAAGCTTAATGCAGAAAAACCAGTTTAGACGGAAGATGCCACTGAACAAGTTTCTATAGGTCCCCTCTGCTCCCTTGCACATGCTAGAGATCAACGAAAGGCTCACAGGTGGCCCAGGTGCTTGCAACACAAAAAGGGGAGATTCAGTGCCAGAAAGTAGAACTAAGGCTGGAGTTTCGGTGAAGGGCAACATTGCAACATCATAACAACAGAGGAGAGTTGCAGCAGATTCAACAACAATGTCTTCGTGAGAAGCACAGTGCTCCCACAGGGCACTCGGGAAAGGACTGGAAGTTGCCACTTAGAAACATACTTGTGACCATTTCCTATCAGGAGTTGGGATGTCTAAAAATGTTAACAACATTGCAAATAAGTTAGCCTGCTTTCACTGCATCTAGTATTGACTTTTAAAATGTACTCTTAAAAACTTACAGCTCCGACACCTGCCCAATTTAAATTCCTAATGGCATGTTACTACACAGAAAACATTTCATTACAAACACGAAAATGCAATACTAACTCAGGTTCAAAGTCCATGTCACACAGTATCCTGTTTCTAATAAGGACTGCTAGTGGAGGGCTAAAGAAGAGAACAGGAGCAGAGTAAACATAAAACAATCCTTCCTTCCCTGATGTACTTTGCCAGTTGACAGTAATTGGAAGCTCTGGGACTTCCTCTGTCTCTTTTTAAGTGTACACATGTAAATATAAACACATCCACAATAAAGTCCAAAGTTATTTGATGTCTGAAATAATTTACATCAACTTATTACCATTTAGGTTACTGCTTTACTCCTTTCCATACCGATGAATAAGCAGGCACAGCTGAAACTCATGATTCTCATTCACTAATTTCCTAGCTCTACAAGATTAAATCCCAAACCCTAAACTTAACCCTAAACAAACCCTAAACTCTTAACTATTGCTTTAAGACAGTTTTTAGAAGCTACAGGCAATAACACATCCTGAATACAAAAAACCTTACTCAACCCAAACAGTGACATCTAGCAAAATCTTAATGTTGATTCCAAGTGAGATTATAGATTTGATCATCCACATCAATTAAGAGCAAACAATACTTTCAGTAAGTGAATAACCTAGTTGCAAATTAAGTAAAATATTTCTATAAATATATCCAAGATGTAACGATCCCTCCATAAAAGAGACCTGAGGGATGATAATACCTCATACCAAAATTCTAATTACTGTATTTTAAAATGAACACCTACAAAACAAAATGCCTCATTAAAATGGGGCTCTTGATCTAAGTAAACTTAAAATAAGAACTCTGAACCTCATACAAAAACCCTAAGTGTAAAAAAAAAATTCTAAATTCAGCTAATGAAGATTGCCATGAGGTCTATCAATGCTGATCAATCCTGTCCAGACTGTTCAGTCTCCTTCAAAACGAAGACTCCAGTGCTGGGTGATATGGTTGATGGTTAGACTTGATGATCTTAAAGGTCTCTTCCAACCTTGAGGATTCTATGGTCACTGAAAGCTACTGTCCCTGCAGTTTATCTACGGTCTATTTAGAAAGAAGGAGAGGCAAAGGTGGGGAGCTGTTTAAGAAATCAAATCAATGAAAAAGCTCTGGAAATGCAGAAAGGCATCTTGTTATAAATACAGATTGAATAAAACGAAGCTAGGAATTCAGAAGTGAAAGCACACAAGCAGCATGCAAGGGCGCCTGCTGCACTTCCCAGCTCTTACATCAAATATTATCATCCACGTTTCCCCACACGCAACACGGCAGATTAATAACACTGTTTACTGCTCCACACAGATTAAATGTAGGCATTAACAGGAGCTGGCTCCACAGGTGAATTAAGTTATTATCAGCCAATTCATAAAAACGCCTCCCGGCCCCGATACCCCATAAATCGCAGTTGATAGGTCTCCAGAGCCCGGCTGCGCAGCGCGGTGTCCCTTAATGGCTCAGCCACATCCATTACTCGCCAGAGCGAGCTCTGCGCAACGAATCCCGGCAGCCCGGCAGGTTTTAAAAGCCGGGCACGGCCGAGGCACTCGCCGTGATTAGATCCGCCGTGAGCTCCTCCGCCCGCTGCCGCCCG
>VYXB01010177.1:31949-74887 GCA_013397135.1 Pachyramphus minor | reverse complement strand
CGGGCGTGAGGGCGGCGTGGCACACGCGGGGTCCGCCGCTGAACCTGTGCGAATGTGTTACGGTTTGGCAGGAAAGCGAAGGCAAAGCTCGTCGCATAATTATCATTTGCGCCGTTGGGCTTTCTCCTGCTTCTGTTTATTTATTATGCTAACGTATTTCAGGTCTTTTGAGTTGGAGCACCCTTGCATGCGCACCCTCTCCTCTCTAGAAATTTATTAGAAATTGTTTGCTGGATGGATGAGCTCGCTTTTTGTTTGCACCTTTGTAGTAATGGGTAGCTCAGCGCACAGGGGCGCAGCGGTGACCTGCAGCAGCTGTTTGTCCGAGCCTGGAAAACACTACTGGCAAAGCTAATTAATTCATTTCTCATCCCCATGCCTTCCATAACAATGCACGTGCCAGCAGTGAACCATGTTATTTCACTGAGATCCAAATATCTTGTGCTAATAGGACAACATTTCTCTAATGTTTATTGAAAATTTCCTTAAAAGGTACAGTTTGAAAACAGTGTTTTGGTTCACTTCTCCTACTGGGTATTGTTTCCTCCCATTTTGTTTCACTCTGAATCCTCAATGTTTGTACTATATGTGATCCCTCCTGGGGTTGGGTCCCTGTGCTCTGCTGTGCTCCCAGTCCAGGTGCAGGACCTCCTAGTGCTGCTCCAGTGTCCTGGGGGCACAAATCTATTCTTAATGGGTTTGGTTTTCACATAATAAAATACACCAAGGCTTCTTCCACTCTTTTTCAAGCAAAGTAATACACGGGTATTATAAATACATATGTTTGCAACAGCAGTGGTGTCTAATGTCCACAAAACTCAGCATTTAGTGCAGTGGCCTGTCAACTTGCGGAAGTCCAACCCTGGTCTACAACACTCTTTACTGATACTAGTTCCTGGCTAATCTCCTTGAAGTGTGTCATTAAAGATGGTTTTGGACAGCTTTAATTCTCCTGCACTTAGTGGGCCTTTTTGGCATTGTCTTCAAGTATTGTTTCGAGTGAAGTGCTTAATTGTGCCAGAAATTCATGGAGATACATAAGCAATTCCTTTTAGTTTCTAATAGATGCTGCTTAACTAGTAGCAGACTATTAGTTTCTTACAGTTTCCTCTCATTTCTCAGGCATGTCTTTTATTACTAGACATATAGCTCTGTAGTGTATAATGTGACTAATCTCATTCAGCTCCCTTTGACATTTGTTCCTGTTCAGTTTAAAATTACCCTTTTTTTGGCACACTACAGGATTACATTATTTCATTATGTTGTCAATCATTTTTTTTTTGTTTAGACAAGCAAATCATTAACAATTACTTCCTTCTTATCCATATCTTCAAACATGGGACATGATCGTTCCTTTTGTGATCCATCAGCAGCTGAAGCATTCCTGAAAGGAAACCGGTTGAACATACGTGGTTTGTTCTTGAATAAATTATTCTCAAAGCCAGTAGAGTAATTACAGTGCCTAGAAATGCTAGACACCTCAAATGTAGCTCAGTTTCTGGATGAATATTTTTGTGGGCTTTGAGATCATATTTTAAATATTCATCTCACTTTCCTTTTAAATAAATATTTCACAAGATGAAACAAATGCCAAGCTAATACTTTCCTTCTTATTATGCTGAGTACCACCCAAGTACTTTTTCATATCTTAAGACTTAACCTCATTTGGAAAATTAATTAATTAAAAACACACAGTTTTGAGTTCTGATAATTTATATGCAAACTTTTAGTTGAGGCCAGGCTGTTTGAGGAGAAATTTAAATTCCCCAGAATGAAAGTGCTGACAGACACTAAGCAACAAAACTCCAAAACAAGGCTTCCAGCCAGAAAGATGAATTGCCATTTTATCCATCCATGTATTATCCTTCTTTTCCTATTGTATGTAAGATTTGGCAAGAGTGAGGTGAGCCCTCCATTGGTTTTGGAAAAGGGCGTATTCTCCACAAGCCCAAAGCAAAGCAACTCATGTCAGCTGAACACTCAGTAATAGCAAACAAGTTAAAAATAAGGAGAGAATGAAGAGCTTTGCCCAGGTCAGTGTTTTCTTCAAACCCAAGGGTTTTTCCAAACCACCTTCAGAGAACATTCTTCAGCATGACTTTGGTTAAGAACTAAGCATCCCAAAGTCATTAAATCAGTCTGAGTCTGAAAGTCTAGGAGCCAGACCAGAAAAAAAATGGCTAGGGAGGCAAATTTAGGCAGGTTAGATGACCTGCTCCCTTTCATTTCATCTCAGAGGTTTCTCTGGTGGGAAATGGCAGAAAGAAATAAGATACTTCAGAAGTTGTTGTGACATGAGTCCCCTGAACATTTTAGATATGGCTGGGATATTTTCTTCTTTCTTGCTGACATGGTAATCATTCTGCAAAAGCAGCATCCTACATCTCTCTTAGGTGGGTGCAGCAGTAAAAAGACATCTCAGGTGGTACCATGTCTGCAGATCACTGTACACCCACAGAATCTTCCCAGTTGGCTCTAAAGATGCAGCCCATCACAAGGTGTTGACATCTCTCTCTTCAGTTGCTAAGTTGTTGTTACAAGGTGGTTAAAAACATACTAAATACGTTCCTAAAATTATTTTCCCATGCAGGCAATTGCTGTATCTGGCATACAGATATTATATGATCACTAATGGGAAGTGGAACTGAGCCAGTGAATCTTCAAAATGTGTCCAGCTCTATGGGAGAACTCCTGCTTTAAATATGTTTAGTTGTGTGTGTTTAGAAACTACTTTGGTGTTCTTCACCTCCTGACACTGACAGGAGTGCTGTGCATAGCAGAGATTCTTGCATAATTTAAAAGAGCCATCTCAGGTGTCTCCCACTCTGTTCAAAGCATTCAAGCTCTGAATTTCTTGTGCTCTGGATTATGTTCTCTGGATTTTGGCACATAGTTTGTATCCCATTACATTTACAGAAGAGTTTACCAGAGTTGCTTATTTAGAAAATTTTCTAGAGAAAAGGGTTGATCTTTTTTCAAACACAGCTATTTGAATGGCTCCAAAAATATTTATGACAGTTTCCTCCAGCCAAGTTTATTTCCTTCATTTTGGTCTGATACAAATATAATAAATATTACTCTTTTTTTCTGTCTTAAATTCCAGTCTTGTTGGTGCAAGTGAAATAAATAGTCCTAGACTTTTTTCTTTTTTAAATTTCTGTTGCATTGTAAGTGTTGCTTGGTTTTTTTGTGTTACTCTTTCATCTTCAGAGTGTTCCAGCAGAAGGGCTTGTGGCTAGCACAAAGGACTGGCTGAATGGAACTGAAACCAGCAAAATATCTGTTTCAGTCATTGCAAGCTGAGGATACTGGAAAATATAATGTTTCAGCCACTGCGAATCAAGGATACTGGAAAATATGTTAAAATGGATTCATTTATTAAAAGCATATTCATTTTTGTTCTCACTTTTTCCCATTATAATTGAAAAACCTTCTGAATGTTTTTGTTCAGCAAAACTCTGAAGTATATCTAGGTATAGTAAATTAATTATGCAAATTATTTTATTCAAAGAACATGCATATTCATGTGTACACATTATTTTCCCGGTCTTCCTATTACAGATGCAACCTGTAGTAAAATCCTGGTTTGTTGAAGGAGAAGAGTGCTCTAGAGAGTCCAGATTTCTGACTGATACAGTAGAAATCTGCCATGTTTGTGTAGGACACATGGAGCTTGAATACACTAATATGAATAAATATTTAAATATGTTGAACATTATTTTTTGTTGCTTTAGGTTGTTTAGGTTAGGATTTTTTTCTAGCTACTCTTAAGTTAATTTTAACTTTCTTCTTTCATTATATTTATAAAAATCTCAAAATACATCATTTTTTCCCCTCACATTGTAAAGTCTTTGTGTCTATAATCATAAAATACCAGGTTGGAAGGGACCTCAAGGATCATCTGGTCCAACTTTTCTTGTCAAAAGCGTCAACTGAACAGGTTACTTTGTTGTAGAAGGCGATCAGGTTTGTCAAGCACGATTTGCCCTTGGTGAACCCACACTGGCTTCATCAACCCAACCACATGCTTCATCTGACTTCATCTGATAGCACCCAGAAGGATTCATTCCATAACTTTGCCAGGGACTGAAATAAGACTTACGGGTCTATAATTTCCTGAAGCCTCCTTTAAGCTCTTCATACAGATGGGTGTGACATTAGCCTTCTTCCAGCCTTCTGCCCTCAATCTACACAACTTCTCAACTTCTCACAGCTCTCTTAACACCCTTGGGCGGATATTGGCAGGGCCCACTGATTTGTGCGGGTCAAGGTAATAGTTCACACACCAGCTCTTCATTCACTGGTGGTGAGTCACCTGGATTTTTGTTCCCAAGGCCTGAGGCCCAACAGTGCTGGTAAAGACAGAGCATTGAGAACATTAAGAGCATTGAGAACCTCTGCCTTTTCAGTGTTGTAGGTGTCTAATTCACCTCTCCAGTTTAACAACAGGCCAATATTTTCCTTCTGTTTCTGCTTGTTGTTTACCTGAAGAACCCTTTCCTGTGTTTTTTGGCATCTCTGGCCAATTTCAATTCGAGCTGAGCTTTTGCTTTTCTAACTGCATCTCTGCACACCCTGGCAATGCTCTTGTAGTCCTCAATGGGTCCTCATTCACTTTTCCATCTCTGGCATGCGTTTCTTTTGGATTTGAGCAAACGCAGAAGCTCACAGTTAAGCCATAGGGCTCTTATTGCACCTACTCTGCTTGCCTTTAGAGGGGATGAACTGGTTTTTTGCTTCCAGCTCAGCATTCTTGAAAAGCTCTCAGTACTCACTAGTTCCTTTATCCTCCACGGAAACTACCCATGGAATCTCTCCCAGCTGAGCTCTGAGTGAGCTGAAGTTTGCTCTTCCACAGTCTCAGTACTAACTTAATCTTAGTACTAACCTTCAGCATATTCAACCAGATCCAAGTGTTCTTCTGTGAGACCACCTTTACAATTTCTGGTGTAAGATAATTTCTCCTCAGGATCCAGCTATCATAAAGGTACACACATCTTCAGATATGACCTTTTTATTATTCCATATACTCAGGGAGCTTGCCATGGATGTTTTTGCTGTGCATAAGCTGTTTTGAATATTCATAAATTTTGATAAATAACCAAGCTCAATTTTGTCCCTTCTCCAAATGTCTTGTTCTTCTTGCTTAGTCATACAGTTTTCCTTACTGCAAACCACATTAATATCCCTTCGGCCATTCATACCAAATTCTCATTTATGAAATAGAAACTAAATAAAGTTGATTCAGCACAAATACAACAATTTGCCTTACAATTTATCTGTTAGACTGACATTTCAAATTTGTTTTACTTTGAATTCTTTCCTGGATGTCTTCCCCAGGATCTTGCTTCCAAACCATATCAGATAACCTGTTCTGTAGTTTTTGTGCTCTATCGTCCAATTTCATGCTACTGATCTATATCTATATCTATATCTATATCTATATCTATATCGATATCTATATCGATATCTATCTATAAACTTGTCCAATCATCAGACTACCACCCAATTTGCTGAGCTTTGCAAAACATCCATTGATGCTGCTCCATTCAGCTTGAGAAGTTCTGTGGGATTCTTCTTTGACTCGGAGTCTTCCTGTTCTGGAGAGTTACATTTGTTACATTATTACATTAATTGTTAATGCTCTCTCTGGTTTGAATGATGGCTGTTTTTCAATTCATATAATTCAATAATTTTTCATACAGTTCCTCCTTGTTTGATGAGTGTCTGGCCATCCCTTGTTTTTCATAGTAGAATCTCACATGTTAATGATTTATTAGTTCTGATTTGCAGTTAAAATAGTTCCATTGCTGTCATGCAGAAATCAAACATCTTCTCAGAGTTTTGCTGCCACCTCCTGATCCCTGGCACACCTACTGGCATCTTATTTAATATTGTTTAATGGTTTGGATTTGCTTAACTAAGCCACCTACCACCACCAAATTGCACTGTACTAAAAGCAGACAAATCCTTCGTACTTCTTAGTATTCATATTACATTTTAATACAGTACTTGGAGAAAAACATACAGTCGAAACTCAGAACAAAAAATGAGTGTTTGCAACACTTCTAAACAAAGGTGTATTCATGAGTTAAATGCTGATACTGAAGTTTCTTACAAAGCAACTTCAGGATTTGTGGAGGAGTTGTGAAAGAATTAAAGACATAATGAATGCAAAGTTTAGGATGTATCATCTCTAATTAGGCTTTCACTTTGCTGAACTCCTGGGAGGGTGAACTGTTTGCATCATGAGAGCTAAAATGTCATTGCTTTCTTTATCTTTCCTAGCAGTTACAAAAAACTACTATTATTAATGAATTTGGATGTGGCTGCAAGCCAAGAATGTGCTGTTCCACGAGTGTGATCCTGCATGTGCATTTTAGTCTTCCACTCATAGACTAAAGAGAACTCTGATGCTCAGAGATCAAGCTAGGAAGTGTGATCCACCAGCCACACGTGTTTTTGAATGATAGGCAGAAGAAATATGAAGAAAAGTAGAATTTTGTTGGATAAACACCTATAATTTATTTTAATTTGCTGTCTGATTGCCTGATCTCATTTCCCCTACATTTTCTCCACTAAGTCCTGTCTAATCCCTTCTGAGTGCAGAACACCTGTGCAAAACAGAGCTAAGGCAAGGAGCACAACCCACTGTTTCATTCCCTTTGGGCAGTGCATGGCTATAGAACAGAAAACATATCTCCCTTTAGTATTATCCTAAGTTATCATCACGTAGAGCTGAAGTACTGAGTTTAACCTTTAGGAAATGCCTTAGAAAAGTGGCCACTGCTCAGGTACACACATGACACCAAGATTAACAGGAAATATAGAACTACCATCTCACAAAAGCACATCACCTAATAAAGAAGAGGGAGCCAGATGTATTTTTTCACAAATTGGCATACACTTGTGACACGTTTTGAGTTTAAAATTCTCTCATGGAGTAACTGATGCTGAGTGCCTCTGACAAACAGTCTATTCCAGAGGAAAGAGGGTTCTTTTGGGGACAACCTTGCCCTCCCAGCTCACAAATGTTGTTATGTATGTGGCTACAAATTGGAGAATATCAGAACTGGGGATGTGGTGCAGGCCAATGTTACCATCACCCTATGGATGTTTCCCTAATTAAACAGAGTTACAGCAGCCATAGTGCCTGATATGTACCACCAGTACTTATGCATTTAGTGAGTGATAGAGAGGATTTTCTAAACTGAAAAATGAGCACCTATTACTGATGAGATGCACAATACAATCCAGCTATTATCAGTCATTATTAAGCATAGTTGTTCTCTATCAGATTGTTAAAGTACTCTTCACTAGGGTTGCCTGACAAAAACTGATAGTCTCCAGATACCAGGAAAGACACCAGAATTTAATATAAATTTTCCTCCAAGATCCAGCAAGATCTACACCTTCCTCTTACACCTAACGAGGTATGGTCAAGCCTGCCCTTATTATTGCACCCAGCTGTGCTGGTTTTAGGCTTTACCAAATGGCCACAACAGCAGAAGCTTTGGAGCTTCCTGATAAGTGCCAGATGCCTTAGATCTGTGTTCATTTATTGTCTCTGGATGACTCAAGCACAGTATTGTTCAAGCAGGCAATACTGTGATGGTCTCAGATTTACCTCTTCCTAAGTAGAAGCAGAGATGCTTTGAGCTCAGGCTGCAGCAAAGCTCACAGCCAGGAAGAAGTGGATCACTGGTGTCTTCTGGATAATCCACTGGCAAACCTGTTCTTCTTTCCAGGGTGAAGCAGGTGTTGCTTCTCAGACTTCCTAGAACTCCTCCTCTGCGCTTAGGCACAGCTCCTGCCTGTGTAATGCGATTTAGATCCAAGACAACCATGAGCCTCTCAGAATCAGCAGAAATAGGGGCCATAAGTGTGACCAGAGGTGGTGAATGCCATATTTCTCCATCCCCAGACTTCTCTCTGACTGCTCTGGAGAGGGCTGAATTGAGAAACAGAATACTGTTTCTGCAGTTAGGGGAGATTAGGGCCTGGTTGAGAGAAAGGCAAGTGGCTGCAACTCAGAGCTGTCATTTTGTCTGAGAGTAGTGGTCTTTCCAAGTCAACGTTTATACCTCTCTAGATTGGATAACAGATTGTGCCTCTTTGGTTTCTATTTTTGGTTATCTCATCTAGGGTGAATGGTAAGCAGGCTGGCTGTGCTTGTTGCCTGCCAGCACAAGCCAGCCAATCTAGCGCAAAATCTCATTATCAGTCTTTTATTTTCAACTCACTTAAACTCTAGTACTGTTCAGGTCTGCCAAAAGTGCTCTTCTGCCTCTATGGGGGAAGGTCTTTTCTGCCTGGAAAGTACTTTTATCCCCATTCTGCCCTTTTATTTTTTTCTTTTTTGTGCATGTATGTGCACATATAAGGGAGGGGCTGGAAGAAGGAACAGCTCCCCTAAGAGACAAACAGCCATTTCTCTCCCTAAGCTGGAAACCTATTTAAATCTGCTTGATGGGAATCAGCTGAAGGGCTGATTCCTAACACATGCACAAGGTAGAGTAAGCAGCTCTGCCGAGTTTTTAAAGAGCCCATACAGCCTGTTACACAGGGTTTAACATTTCCGACGCAGGACCCAGCTTTCAGCTGCACTGATCCACTGGTTGGCTGCATCACGTGTGTATTTCTCTTGCCTGGAGAAAATATCAACCAAAGGGTTTAGTAATTTCTGATATTAAATGTAGGAAGGGTATATTGGTTTTCAATAGGAAAACCCCAAACTTTTCATGGACAAAGTTTGCTTTGAAATTGAGCAAGGGAGGCCTTTGTCAGATGCTTTCCCCTGCACCAAAGAAAATCTACTCTCATTTGCCCAAATTTTAAGATATTTTAAATCCCAGTTTATGGAGACACTTGCTACTCCTTAAGGGTTAAGACTGTCCCAGAGCAAGCTTATGTCTCTCACAGTTACAGTCCTGTTTGTGCATCATTCCCACAGTTCAAATAAGGCTCCCCAGCCCCTCTCAGCTCCCAGTCTGGGCATGAACTCTCTGCACAAAGCCACTACACATGGTGCAGCCCACGAGTACACGACAGAGACAGAATTTTCCAATCATGGTTGTTTCCAGCTGCCACATGCTGAGCTGGAGCCAAGCAACGAATGGAGAGCAGGGACACTTTCCTGCACTTTCGGTGACCTCTCAGCTGGCATCTAGGCAATGAGAAGGAAGAAGCTGTCTGATTCAGAGGCAGACGAAGCAAGAGCCAGATCTGAGGCCTTTTTGAACCAGCAGGCTGTACTGGAAGTAGGAGCATGTGGGGTGAAAACTGGGACTTGCAGAGAAGGCAGGTACTCAGGATTGGCAGGACAGGAATACTGTTTTGAGGCCACCAAAGGAAATGACAATTGGCAGAGACTGAAGATCCATCAGAAGGGTATTGGAGTTGTAGGATAAAGAGATGGTAGAGGTGAATGTAGGATGGGGGAAAAAAACTGCCCAAAAAACTGAGGCACAAGAAAAGAAAACTGATAGAGAAGCTGGGATGGTGAGGGGAGGCACTCTGAGAATGCAGTCCTAGAACAGAGACTGGGCCTAGAAACCAGTGGATGTGGGTGGCACTAGCAAGTGGATGGAATGAGCAGTCTGTGGTGGGAGAGAGCCAGGGCAAAGAGTTAGGGACGAGTTCAGATTACCTAGGCAAGGAGACATGGAGACTTGGCTTGGCTTGGAGTTTGTATACAAGGGGCTTTTTTAAATGAGTGTTGGTGAACAAAACAAATAAGGCAACAGTTGCAACAAAACAAAAAATTGCCAAATTATCATCTTATTGTCAAAGACCTGTAAATGTACACTCTGAGAAGACAAGAGGGAGCCCAGGACATGAGCAGCCACCTTGCCCAAACACAGGATCCACCCCCACACTACTCACATGCTGGACTGGCTGATGCCAGAGGGGACTCTGCCATGCCCGCTCAACCGGCTCTAGCCTGCAGTGGGAGGGTTTGCTGACTGTGGGATTTCCTGGAAGTGGTATTAATGCAGGCATGGCAGGCCAATAAAGTCATCTGCTATGTGGGCATCTTTTCCAGGGTGGATCCTCTAGATCTTTCAGAGCCATTTCTACTTGCTCTCCACTTTCCACATCTTGGTGGTCAGGCTGTTGGCTGCATTCTGATGCCAGATATTAGGAGGAGAGGTTTTGGGTATCTTGGGTTATAATATGGCTTTTATTGATTTTAATCTACCAATAATATTAATCATGGCAAGATAAAAATGGTGAAATCTGCTGCAGATGAAATGTGTCACAGGCCACAGTATTCATTAAATGAGTAGCACATAATAATTATTATACTTAGTGCTGGTTTCTTGAGCAAGCCCTTGCATTTATCTTTGAAATAGTTCCTGATCTTCCTCTTCTGACCAAGGCATATGGCCATGACTGTGAGTGCCCAAGGTACGCTGATTCTCTTACCTTGGATTGTGTTTATCAAAAACTCCAGCCATCTCCAGGTTTTCTGTATGCAGAAAGTTGTTAAGCCACACAGTCTTTGCCGTGCCTGATGCTGGTCTTCATGTCTCACTGCAGCAACATGTCACCATTTGGGTTAAGCCAGTCTACTGTCACTTAAGATCAACCAGGTTCCAGCAGCCTTTAAGAGTCTCTGAAATGTGATGTTTTGCAGATTATGAACAAATACATTTAATGAGGTTGGTGCTAGCACAGATCACTGTGGGAACCACTTTCCTGGAGCTTCAAGGGTGGGTTCGTGGCCCACGGCCCAGCAAAAATATTTACCAAAGAGTAACAACACCTCAGTTGATACTCTTTGAGGAGGGATGATTGAAGGCTTAGCTGTGGACGGATCTAACCCTGGTCAGATGGTACCAGGGGTTACTCTGAGCTAAGTCAACTGCACTTCTCTCATTCTCTTGACAGATCTTTTTAACACAGTGATTGTGACATTGTGGTGTTGTTGTTTTGTTCCAACAGGAAATCTGACAAAATGTCACTCATGAGACCTCACCAGGGCCTGCCAGGGATGGCACCTGTCCTGCCAAGAGAGCTGGCTCCAGCCATTGGTAGCTGCAGCTCAGGAGAGCACTGGGCAGTGCTGTTGAAGTGGCACCTTTGTCTTCAGTACCTTTTTGCCACATCGTGGGCATCCAGCCCTGTATCATCAGAGGGGTGTGGAGATGGACAGACGGGGATAATATTTCTTTTCCAGTTTCTGTAGCAATTACAGCATTACATTGTGAAACTATACATATCCCCTAATTTCAGCCTGTGATTTTTATGATCTTTTTCTTGGTGGTACCTAATGCTTTATATCACTTTGTATGTTCAAAGCACAGTTTCTGCACTCTCAGCTACAGCTATCTTCAGTGTGTCTGCAAATCAAATCTAGGTTATCAAGTCAGCACCCAAAACAAGGGTTATGAAATTAAGGAATAACACGATAAGAATTCCTTTGCTGGAACCTTCTAGCAGAAGCAGAGCAGACTCCAATCCCCCAGTGACAGAGTTCTGCTTATATTAATTGTAAAGCAATCCTATTTCTTTATGCAATTGCCTATGTCATTCACTATTCATTTTCCATTTTCAGCAACAATGGGAACAAGGGTCTGGCAGACAACAGATACTTTTGGTTCAGAACCATTTCATACCCACACCAGGCCCAAAAAACAAATATGCAGCGTTGTAAGGAAAAACTATGCTAGAAGTTAGAATTACAAAATTAGCTTTGTCAAGTTTTAGTGATTGATTGTGCAATATTAAAATTGTTGGAATGTATTTTTTTTCCTGAATACGGGTTCATTTATGTGCTCTACCTGTTTGTCAGCTCACATTCTTTCTTGTCACAGAGGGTGTTGAGAAAAATTTACAGGAGATAGGAAAACCAAGAAAGTTAATTTGGACTAGTCCATGCAGGCATCTGGAACGTGCTGGCATTGCCACTTCACTTCCATTTAGTATAGGAAAGACCAACAGAAAGTGTTAAAGGACATTTTTGCAAACAAACTCCTGGAAACAGGAGTTATGTTGGGGTAAGCATAGGACTACACATACACTTTTTATCAGAAACATTATAGTCCCTCTAGATAAGGATTCTGCACCAGAAATTGTTATTTGGTTTTATAAGAAAGGATTGAAAAGTAGACAAAGTGATTAGACTTTTCTTCAACTTGGTGATTCATGTGTAATTCTGTAAATACCAGATCCAATCTTGCAGCAAGTAATGTGGTGGTTTCTACCACTGAAATGATGAGAGAGAGAGAGGTAGAACTATCTGGCTGCAGGTTGTTTATGCTGTACATGTGACAGCACTTTGTGTGCAGTCAGTGTCACTGTGTGAAGGGGGCTCTAGCTGTTTGCACTGATCAAGTGGGAGCTCAGAGACACCCTTCTCTCTGGGGCACTTGCCAGACACAGCACCAGAACTGAAGTGATACTAAGCACACAAATAAAACGCAAAAATATTGAGGGAAAACTTGTGGACCAAGTGTGCCACTTACTAAACCTGTTTGTCTTTCTTGACACCAGCAAAGGCTGATAAAAAGGACTCTTATAGAAGACAAAAAACAAAATCAGCCTCTGTTTGCTATGGTTTTTTTTCCTTTCAGATTCATGTTGGCAAGGTTTCTTTAATGTGCAGCACTGTGAACTTAAAAGAAATCTCATTATCAGCCTTCCTAGCCTTAAGCATTTCATCAAGTATTCCATGACTGCTGGCTTGCAGATGCTGCAGTTAAGGTGCTGGGTGGTGGGTTTTTGTTTTTGTTCCCTTAGGCCTTTTTCTTGTTTTTGTATGTGGCTATAAATATCTTACTCCTGAGAAAAGACATGAAAGTACTCATATAGACATTAATTAGACACCATATGATTTTTTTTCTAGTTCTGGAGTCACAAAGCACAACTTTTAATTACCCATTTTTGTTTGGGGAATAGTAGTTTCTTCTTCAGGCATATTTCAAGATGATCAGAAACATGTATAATTTCTTCTCCAGAATTCTTGATTTCCCCTGGCCAACTTTTAATAAATAAGGAAACATTTATGCCTGAATCAAAGAGTTATTCACCCCTGAGTAAAAGTTCCAGTTCCTCTGTTGTGGGTCTCAGCACTGCACATCTATCATGTATTGTTCACAGAGATCCTCGAGATAGAGATCAAAAATTTCAGTAGAGTTCATTTCAGTTCATTTCTTAACATGTAAACTAAAGACAGAAAACTTAATTCCAACCTCATATCCAACCTGCTAGGTAAGTAACATTTTTTATTTCTTCCCCTCCCCCCAAATAGTTGGTAAAATAAAACCATATCACTTAATTTAAACTATGTCCAGATAATATTACATGCTCATGTTGTACATTCAGGCATTAAGGAGAAGAGTCCTTTTTGCACACAGTTTAGCCAAACTGAGGCATGTGACTATTGGTCAGCTCTCATTGTACTAGAAGCTAGTAATGATCCACTGGTGTCAGAAACAGCTACAAATTGCTGAGATATAGGGCTTTCAGACAGAGGATCCATTGCAGCCATGATTCACTGGTTGCATTACTTCAGACTTCAAAACTACCTCCTGCGGTTCCACTCCCATCAGCCTGCAGGTATCGAATGTGGAGTGCAGGACCACGTGTGGTGGCTGCGCTCCACAGCTGTGCTGAAGCTTCTGAAATAGCTGTGCAGAGGAGGAGGATTCTGCAGAGACATCTGAAGGTATCCTAATGACTTCTAGCCTTTGATGTGCTTGGGTTCACCCAATTTAGATTCTCAGTACATACAAAACATTAGACGTTTTTCCAATTTCTAGTTTCTTTCCTCTTCCTTTTTTTTCTAATTTTTTCCCTTTTTGCTTAGTTTCTAATGAATCAAGGCTTAGATGTCTGTGTCTCTTCAATAATTACTGGATTTGCCACCAAGTTTCAATCAGATTTGACACAGGTCTGAAGATAGTTTACTCAGAGGTGAGTTCAATTTTGTGAAAGCAGGCAGCTGATAGAAGAAGGAAATCAAAATTGGTGACCCCACACCAAAAATCTACAAGAGCTCAGCTTTCATTAGATGTCAGGGAATCTGTTTAGGGGAGCAATGTCTGTCAGGACCCAAACCATCATGAACTGTTCCATCAGAATTTTATGTGGATAGAAAATAGGGGAATCACAGTACAGATCCTCGGTGTAGAGAGTGTTGTACCATCATTGCTATTTCTTTGTCTAATACGAAATCAGGAATGAACCATTAAATGGAACATGTGTACCCTCCTTCCCTTTCTGTCTTGTGCTGTCCCAGTGCCCCCCAAACTGCATCCCTGAAATTCCATTCCTGCCTCCCAACTAACACACCAGAAGTTGATGGAATCAGATTTGAATTTTGTGTATTTGCCATCCAAACCAGCGACTACCCCCTGCCTGCTCTGCCAAATATGTACTGTAAAAATGCTGTCCTGTGGTCATATGCTATTTGCTATTTTAATTTGATTGCAGATGTGCCTGCACTTCCCTAAGGATTGCTGTGTCGCTTTCACACTTGGCTTTCATTTGCTTTTCCAGCCCATTTTGTTATCAGGAAGACATTTGTCTAAATTAGTGACACACCCATCCTATGATCGTAAATTTGCATTCTCACTAATTTAGTTTGTAGCTTATATTAAAAGTTCTCTCTTTCTCAAATATTCCAAACCTGCTTTTCTAAGCTTTACATCTTTATAGAAATATAATCCCAAATTGTGATGAATGGCTTTTGGGGTCCTTAGCATATAATGGTCTGGATGTCATAAAATCTGAAAGAAGAGTATTTATAGCAATATTTTGCTGTTAGAAATCGCTACTATTAACAATTACAGATTACCAAAGAATATGGATTAATTTGAAGAAAGAGGTGCATTTGGCAGGTGAACACCATACAAATTACTCAGTTTTAAGCTGCTTTAGTGATCAGAGAATAAACCTGGGCTCAGAGAGAGAACTGGTAGTCACTCAGTGTGCACTCTGTTTTATTTCTGTTTCTAATTTTGCAAATGATAGGAGAGCAGATACAGAATGCTGGAAAGGTATTGGCTAATACATGGAGGATTGTGGAAGTGCTGGCTACCCTGGTCATAGATGTCTGTCTTTGGGAAAGGCCAACATTTAAAGCCATATAAAGGCATCTCAGTGAGTGTTTGAATTTTCAAGGCATTGAGCAACAGTATCTCCCACCTGTGAAGAAAGAACACCCCTGACCAAGTGGCTGTTTTCAGGTGCAGAGTCATGTTTTTATGGAAATAAAGGGCCAGTTACCCATTTCCCAATTCTCTTTTCAATACGGCTATAGCTTGAAAGTCCAACCCTTCTGTGACTGAAAATGAGCTTGAACTGTGCTTTCTGCCACTCTTAAAACTGTGTAATTCTGAATGCTCTGTCAGTGAGCACCTACATTTTTCCTGTCAGCAACTGCCTCTGTGTTATCTTGTGACACACGTGTTTGTCATTGACACTGGGTACAGTGGCCGCAGACCCTCTCATCCCCTTCTCCCATCTAGCATTATTTTTTGCTCCATCTTTGTCGTGCACCAGCTGTGCTATAGCACCATCTTTGGCTTCTCACCTCAACCTTCTTCCCTTGTCCCACGGTCTCGGTCCAGACACCTCTCCCTCTTCCAGCCTGTTCCTTCCTTGGGTGATCATTTCTTCTGGGTTTCCCCAAACCAGCAGCAGGGTCCAAAGGAGTAGAGGAGAAACTAGCTGAAGAAAAACAGCTCGGTCAGCCCCGGACCACCCCAGAATCACTGAAGGCAGGATCTTTGAAACCAAGCTGTGAAGCTCTATCCAGACCAAACTGATGTTGCTCAGGCTCATAATTTAGCCAGGCTGAGGTGGATTTCCAGACTGCCTAAAGCACTCCTTGTGCCAGAATTCATGCTTTTCCTCTGAGCCTTTGAGACTGTCTAAAGATGAGGCTGCCGTTCTTTTTAATGTAAGGGAAACAGCACATTTTTTTCTTATACTCATTGAAGAGCAAAACCATTTTGACTGAAATTTTTATACACAGTCTGAGACAATTCTTTATACAATACAAATGCATCACATGTATCCAGCCTTAGGCAGACACCTGCCATGGAAAATGTGAGTCCTGGTGGCTCAAGATTGACAATGGCATCAGCAATGGAAAATGTGCTCTAATAGTGGGAATTATCAGGCAGCATTTAACAGGTGGGTTTTCCCAACACCACTCTAAATTATGCCTCCACTGAAAAGCTTTTAAAGAGTCAATGAACTTATTTGTCCTTTGCAGTAATGTTCCTCTTTAAAGCCTTTGCCTTGCACTTGTTCATATAAAACAACGATTTGCGGAAGTGGAGGAAGTTAAAATCCCACCCATCCTTTTCTTTCCTGGTTTATTTATTTTCCATGTGAGATTAATGAGTTTCCTGCAACAGGGCTAGATCCGCTCACACATTGTGCAGATAAGTTAATATTTATTTCCTTTTCCAAAGGGGAGCAGACACCTTTGTGTTCCCTGTTTTTTAAAAGCGGAGATCAGTGTACAGTAAGTCAAACGACACTAAAATCAACCATCCTAAATTATAAAATGCTATCTTTACACTGCTGACTGCTCTTAATCAGATTGGTAAATCAGGGTGAACTGTACTGCTGGATGTTAACACAGAAGATTAATTTAACTGGCTTCATTTATTTTACCAGCGGATACTTTGGAAAGAGCACATCTGCTTATTTAAGAGGTTTTCTTTAGTTTAGTGCCTGTCTGGTGTCAGGCTCCACTGCTGTGTGCAGTGAGGCTCAAAGAGGCCAGTTTCCTACGGATTTCTCTCCCACGTCCCGCTTACCCTCCCAGTTCCTTCCTGCATCCCGGTGCCATCGCTGCTTCGTGCGACATCCCCAGGTCCTGGGGGTCCTCTCTGGAGGAGCAGAGGAGCTGTTGCAGCCGTACTGGCCTGAGCCCCCTCTCCAGTGGGTGCTGTTCCATTTGCTGGGCTGGCCAGGCGTTCATCTCTCCCGGACACAGCTGACAGGTTTCACTTTTGGACTTGCTCTGTCACACACTAGTGTGACAAATGGTGGGTGGCAGGAGGAAGGCTGGAGAGGAGATGTGATAGGCAGATGGTGTGAACATACACACCACATTTCCTAGGGAAACCAGGTTAAAGGGAACTCCTTATTGCAGAGCATTATGTAAGAGATGAGAAATGGTATGTGTGACTTGGTTCAAGAGGCAAAGGATATTTATACTGTTTATTTAATTTCTTCTTCTAGGGTCAGCCTGTTCAGCACTTACATCTTCTTCCTCTCTCTCTGTGGTTAAGTCCCCCTTAATAACCCAGAGGAGAAAAATAACTACTTTCTTCACATATGATTTTAAATTTTCTGTTTTAAAAGGTAAGCTGGACAAGTAATATGAAAAAGTTACAGCTGTCTTAGGCCCCTGAGTTTCTAACTCCCTGCTGCTGGAAGTGTGAATTGGAGCAGTGCAGCAGCAGTCGGTGGAGCTGTGCCAGGGTAAACGAGGGGAACTATTCCAACCATGTGTGCAAACTCCACCAGAGATTTACTCACCTTCTAAAACCAAAGAGCTGAAAGTTCATTCCCATTTCACTTATCTGCCAAGGCTGAAGTTCAGTAATTCATACTTTTACAATAATAAATAATGAAACAGCTATACCAGAGCAGGGAAGGCTTTGATTAAGCATTTCATAGCAAGTACAAGAAAAACATTGAATCTTGAGCTCAGGAGCTGGCAGCTATGAGAAGCAGGAAGGCCTTGGTTCAAACATGTCTGTACTTTAAAAAAAAGAAAGAAAGAAAAAGAAACCTGGAGAGTGTCTTTTCTATGACTTTACAGGCAGTACAATAAGCCTGGCATTTCAATAAGGGAGCTGTCATAGATACAGCTTTCATTGTCTGTGCTTCTACTGCCACGGATAAAGAAAAAAAGAGCCTCTGACTCAACACTAGAGCAATATGTCCCTTATCTGTCATCCCAGTCTCAGCTACAATGAATTTTTCAAGACACATGCTAACTGCAATTGAGAATTTCAGAGCAAATAACAGGCAGGGTTAATGCTGCATTACCTGTAAACCTTGTACTTCAGAAGCCTCTGTTTGAAAAGCAGGCCTGCTGTTCTGAGCAGTGTGGGTACTGAATGTTGCATTATATACCCTCACAGAGAGCATCCTGCGTGTTCAGAGGGTTCCCTGGATCTCAGCCCTTCCACTCCATTAGAGACAATGTGAATTTTGAAGCTCACACTCTGCACCAGTCTGAAAAAGAGCCTCCTCCCTCAGAAACAACAGGCAGGAGGAAACCAGGACAGGACAACTCATTTCCCACTTGCTGTTTTTAAAAGAAAACAAAGCATAGATGATTGCAGAAGTTCAAAGAGAGGATTGTAAAGTCTTTCAGAATTGCCCTGAGGCTCCCAGGAAGGATAAGGTCTGACAGGGCTCACAGTTTTATGAAGTCAGGCAGGGACTAAAAAAGATGAAAGTCTGTCGTGCCCTCCCTTTCTCTTTTCCATACTCATCAGTAGCACATGATTGAGAACTAATGAAGTGGCTCAAGAATGCTGCTGCCATGAAGGTACAGTTTGGGAGAGGATTTCTCATTGAGAAAGTAAATCTTTTTTTGCAAGAAATATTCCATCCAAATTACAGAGGTACAACAGTGCTGCATGAAGGAGGTTTAAACTATTTTCCCCACAACAAGCCATTTAGATTTTTCATCCATAATTGCAGTCTTTTTGGAGTTAAATTCTCAGGCTTTTTATTTTTAAGATTTGAGAGCTGCAAATGAAGATCAGTGTGACCTAGAAAATCTATTTGCTTATTGTATATCTGGCCTCAGACTTTGTTTTTAGTAACCTGAAAATTTTGATTCACAGTCCTTGAAACTGAAAAAGAATGCACTGCAAGGACTTGATGTGCTGCAGCACTGCAACTGCAGAGCCCACAAGGAACAAGAGGGGGACATGGTGAAAAATGAACTTTTAGGTCAAAGGTTTGTGAACTCTGGTTACCAAAGACCTTGTTTATTCTTACAGGACTAGTTCCCATATCTCTTTTGCCTTGAGATTACACTGTCATTTAAGTGCCTAACTTATGGACTACAGACTGGCTCCATTACATTTCTTCTCCTCTTAGCCTTGTCACTCTTGGACTTGCACTGACCTAGTTTCAAAAAGAGAGATGGACTTTGTTCCCTTCCCACCTATGTTTGTGGCCTAATGACTTATGGTCATTGAAACCGTTGATTTAATTTTTTTTCAGCTGAGAAGGGAATTAAAGTGGTGGCCTATCTCCAGAGCAAGAGCCCCAGCCTCTGGGCTGTTACTCAACCCTGTGTGTTTTGAAATGAAAGGGGCCACAGTTGCTGCTCTCTTAGGTGGGAAGGAGGCATGGAGCTGCTCAGTTTGGCAAGGTGGCTGCATATTCCCAAGGGTGGGAATAGAAGTTTGGATAAAAATGATGCTCATGTGCCCATAAGCTCAGGTACATAAACAGGCTTTTTGTGATTGGTCTCTTGGGCTGAGCCATCACAATTTCTCACGGGGTTTGCTTCAGGCATGTAGAGCTTTTTCTTGGACTTCTCCCACTGAGGTTGTCCTGCCTCCCAAGTAGTGAAAGTTTTCTATGCCACCAGAAACAGAACTGGGTAGTTCTGGCCTCGGCTGTAACAACTTCCTTCTGGTGTCCTCT
The DNA here is from genome assembly GCA_013397135.1 of Pachyramphus minor. Classification (NCBI taxonomy): domain Eukaryota; kingdom Metazoa; phylum Chordata; class Aves; order Passeriformes; family Tyrannidae; genus Pachyramphus; species Pachyramphus minor. The sequence goes on along the minus strand of VYXB01010177.1, from coordinate 55,240 downwards.
ACTGCATGCCAAAGCTCAAGGCCAGATGCCTGGTCTGGTGTGACCACCTGATGAAAGTGGTGCTGGTAGCAGCTCTTTCCACATTTCCCACCACCAGATTTGAAGACTTCTAGGCAGCAGAGGTACAAATTCATTCTCCCTGGAAGAATCTCTAGGAAGAAGGAGCCAGAGAGGCTTTTTGTCCCTGAAAGGACAAACCTGAAAGTATCCTAAAGAGATGGAAAGTGCAAAGGTAGTAACTCCACCTTGCTATGGGATCTCTGGTATCAAAAGCTTCCTTGGATCCTCTAAATGCTGGAGGTTGGGCTCTCATGCCTTTGTGTACTCGATCTTTGCAGACAAGCAAGAAAAGGAATTTTCAAATAAGAATTTGTGAAGTTTTTTAACCTTTCTAGATCTGTGGCAATGTATATCAATCTTCATGCAAGGAAGCTGTTAACTTATGGTAAGTAGGCAAAAGTATTCTTAAGGGTATATGATGAGACTGTTGTGGTGTGGGGACTAGCAGATTTACAGTTGTTAAACATTTGCAAGGAAGACCTAAAGGAGGACTTCCGTGTGAAATATTAAATTGATTTGGCATTTCCTGTGTCCTCAGATTCCTCTAGATATGTTCTATACTTACAGATTCATCCCACAAGGATAAAGAAAGAAAAAATAAGGTGGAAACTATGGAAGTAGAAAGAACATTATCACTGCACAGAAGTGACCAGGAGAAGAGACAAAAACCCAAGAAAAACCTCTTCCTTTCAATTAGTGCTTCTTTAGAGGTACTGCTGTAGAAGCAAAACACTTTTAACATAAATTTAGTTATTGCCAATATCCCTTGAAGGTCTTTTTCCACTAGCTTTAAAGTTAAGAAGTAAATTAAAGACTCATACTTGTCAAGAGCTGCCATTTGTCTTGAGCTCATTTGTCATGAACAGGCTGGAGCTCCATCAAATGCTGTTCCAGTGTGGCTACGGACTGAGCTGCAAAAGCCTTCTTAATCAGCCAGGGAAGATGGGCAGTCCTGGCAGGTCACTGAAGCCAATTTTTGATGAGTGTTCAGCCTGCTTCCCTGGCAAGGCTCAGAACATGACACCACACCTGCCACTGGAAGACACATCTCCCTGTTTCTGGTATCTCTGTTAGTTCCCTAACAGTTGCACTCATCATCAAAACATCATTCATCAGAAGTTGGCCACATCCTCAAAACGCCAAATTTCTCACTTGTAAAAAAGGAAATGAAATACTGGTGGAATTTACCTTTTTTTTTTTTTTTTTTTAAGAAAACAAACGTGTACACAAAGCAGGAGCTAGCTGGGACTCAGCTAACACAAGGCCCTTTCCCAGGTTCCTGCACTGCCACGCATTTTGCTCCAGGTGCAATGTACAGCTGCAGGCTCTACACATCACTGAACACAATGTGCTAGGCAGCTTTTGCCAGCGGGGAGTCTGATTCACATGCTTAGAAACAGAAAGAAATATTTCCCTTTCCTAACTACCGTAATAGATTTAGGAAACAAAGAGAAAATAAGCTCTGCAAATGTTACAAGCAAATACTGACCGCTTCCTCTTTGAATTCCCGTTGTCATTTTGCCCAAGTGCTGCTTTCCTTTTCTCATGAATCCTTCTGGTGGCAAACACACACTTACCTTAACCACAAGGTAACTCTCAGACAGGAAACTGTGCCCACCTCAAGGTTTACATCTGTACCAGCAGTTCTTTACATTTATTCTGCAGTGGGACACAATGAGACCTGATGCCACAAGAGATGAGACCTTTGGTCCCATGGCAGGGGATCCATGTGCTACAGCTGTATGTGAGCTACCTGGGTGTCAAAGTGTGCACAGGCCCTTCCTGCTCAGTTACCTGATACACCACATGCTGCTGATCAGCACATCGGAAGATCTACGCAGCTTTGCAAGAGAGATACAGCAGGGGTGGAAGTTTGCGGCTTAACTGCAACATCTATAAAGGGGGGAAAGCACAAACATGGGATACAACTGGAGAGGTCTGTAACAACAGGATGAGGACACAGCATTGCTTGCCTGTTGCCTTGGGAAGAAAGTTTGTGTCTGTAAGTGCTACTGTGGGTAACGTGCAATATGAAGGAAGAGCTCTCTGTCAAGTGAACAATGTTTTGCAATTTACATCTCCACCAAGGACAGCAGTGCCCAGTTTTGCATGAACATCAATCATTGCAAACAAGCCATGTCACTAGGGAATCAAGGCTTGCACCAGAACACCTCGGAAGCCCCCCTTTCCCCTACAACTGTGCTGCCTGTAGGAAGAAAGCCTAAACCTGCAAGAAGGCTGCTGTGCAAACCCGCCTGAGGCCTTGAGAGCAATCATGTGGAAGTGGCTGAACTTGGTAGCCAGAGGCTGTGCCAAGGACAGATGCAGCAAGTCTGGCATACTGGGACGTGCATGCGAGCACAGACTGGGTCTGTGCAGTGGCCCTTTGCCCACAAGTTCCTCTCCTCTGCTATGATCCCCCAGTGGTGCTTGTAGCCAGATTTGCAGTGTAGGCTCTACTAATAAAATATTTCTGAACCTGCTCAGTGTTGTGTTTACCGTCTGATGATCTGCCCGTTCTTGCTGACTGAAAGCAGCAGGCTGTGTTCCTGCAGCCGTTCTCACAGCTGCTGCCACATCAGGGGAGGAGGTGGGAGATGCTGCTGGCTTATGGGACCAGCTCTGCTGGTAGCCTGTTGTCTCTCCTATGCATGCAGATTACTCCATTGCATCCCCTGCCTTGTTTTTGATAAGGATTCAAGGGATGCCATGCAGCTCCTTGAGGAAGCCAGAGAACACATCACTGAAGATGACTCTAAGTTAGCTGAGTTGTTCTCTTTATTTGTTCAGTGGAGAAATAACAAAAAAGGCAAAATACAGTGGCTAGAAAAATCTCAAATGAAAAAAATGCTTGACTTGTGGAAAAAGATCATCCTTTGAGGAATACACCCAAGATAGTGCAGTCAGGTTGTCTGCAGGTCTAAAACCTGACTTGAATCCTGCTTTTTCACTGTCATCAGTCAGCTGGAGGAATGAATCAGCTAGTGACCGAACCAAGGACCAGATTGTGAAAGGATTTTAGGTGCCTGCACAAACAGAGGCATCCATCAGGACTTTAAATGTTCCTGTGCAGTAGAGACCAATTTCATTGAGCTGCCAACACCTTTACGATTATGGTCATAAGTGATCCTAAAGCCATAGGCAGTACTACAGGAACTGAGTTGTAAAATATTAACATTCAAAATGTGTTTTCTCTGATCCCAGAAACAGCAAGGAAAGTGTTAAATCAGGAAGGCCAGAGGAGTCCCAGACAGCAAAGGAATCTGCAGGGTGCAGAGGGAAGTGCTGCTGCTCTGCCAAGCAGGAACAGTTTGCTGCTCTGCCCTCATATTTGCCTCAAAGTCACCATGTGCTTATTACAAACCTTGTTAAATCAAATGTGTCATTCAGGAGAGAAGAACTTGGTCTACTTTCAGCAAGAATTTGTCACTGGAGAGGTTTCTGAATTCCTGGATTCATTTGCAGGTTTTGCCAGTCCATTAATGGCAGTTCTGCCACACGAATGTCTGTCTCACTTCCCACAGTTACAGGTGCTCTGTAACTGGCAAGTTACATCTTTAAGCCATTTTGTGAGTGTTTTAACATGAAAAGTGAAAGAGTAGTGATTTACTTCACAGTGGTTGCTTTGAATGACTTAAGCAGCACAATCAAGGATATACAAAAAGCATGTTGCATTTAATTGCCTGCAAAATCTGGATCTTCTTTTTTCCTGCGTGGGGCTTTCCATAGCTGCGTGTCCTGAATCGCTCCTTGGAAGTGTGGGTCTATCCATCAACTCTAGAGGGAAGCAAAGACAAGCTGGCTTCTAAGTCAGCTCTCTCCCTTGGATGCCTGTGATTAGGTGGGACGGATGCAGGCCCTGCCGCCCATTCTCTTTAAAGGACGCAGGAATTCTGCCCTCCCGGGAGTGTCCTAAATTAAATGTCTTGCGACATGACAGGGGTGAATATTCCAAAAATGTTAAAGGCACTCACGAACATAAACTCCAGCAAAGGCTGCTATGAAATGCTTCACGTTTATTTTCCCAAATCCAGGACCGCCCCCTCCTGGCGGTCCGGGCGAGCCGGCGGGTCCGGGTCCGGGACGGAGCTATCCCGGCACAGCTCCGGGCGGATTCCTGCCTTTCCGAGACGTACCGAAGGCTGAGCCTTCCCTGTCGAGCACATAATCTCCACGGCTCTTCTTACAAACGTACTGGGTTTGAAAATGAAGTGCCTGAGGCGGCAGAAACACAGCGCGAGTGACAAAATGAATTGTTTAATCTCCCTGCTTGGTAGCAGATAAACGGTAAATCAGATTTTATCTCTTCTTAGTGAAGTGGAAATTATGGGGATGAACAAACTCCTAAAAATAACAGAATAGCTAAAATCTCTGCTTTTTCTAGAGCAAATGTAGCCCCTTGGGAAAGTGCAAGAAATACCATCTGTGTTTCCAACACTCTTAAGTTAATTTGTTGCAGATATCTCTTTATGTACTGAAAATGCTGCTTGGTAGCAGATAAACGGTAAATCAGATTTTATCTCTTCTTAGTGAAGTGGAAATTATGGGGATGAACAAACTCCTAAAAATAACAGAATAGCTAAAATCTCTGCTTTTTCTAGAGCAAATGTAGCCCCTTGGGAAAGTGCAAGAAATACCATCTGTGTTTCCAACACTCTTAAGTTAATTTGTTGCAGATATCTCTTTATGTACTGAAAATGGACATATTTTGTGTGGCAGAACAACATGTTGCAATGATGAAAAATAACCCAAATAACTCCCATCCAATTAACTCCAAAGGGGATTTTACCTGAAAAAGCTCCATTTAAAGATAACTTTTTGTTTGAATCAGCCATCAAGCCTATCTGTTGGGTGTTTTAAGTTAGTTTCATACACATATCGACAGCTGTTCACAAAGGAAGCTGAGAGGGGAAACTGTGAAGTAGTTGTGATATTTATGGCAGATTATCTTTTTCTGATTATCAGACAAGAACTGTAATTTACAAACAGCTAACACCTTGGTGAGAGGTTTCTTCAGAATGGACAAGTCTCCAGGCTTTCCTGACAGCCTGTTCTTTTCATCATCCCTGTTAAGCACTCCCATTCCTTGTGGTTCATGTTCAATGTAAGGCAGAATTTCGAAAACAAGCTTTTTCATCAAAATGTTTAACTGGAATTTTAAAAGAACTCAGAGCATAATTCTGAGATGATGGAAATGAATATTTGCTTTAATATAGCATATCTGATGGGAAGCCAAGGGAACCCAGTACTGTACTTCAGCTGACAGCAGCTAAGCATCTTTGTTTTAAACTGTGGCTGGAATTGAGCCATGAATTACAGCTGGAAATGTGGATCTGAATTTCCCCAAAGTTCAGTGTGTAGTTTGGGTTCATTACAAAGGTAAGTCTGGAACCAGATTTTAATCTTTTTTGAAGCACAGCAGGTCCCCAAATGTTACCCTGTGAAATTCAAAAAGGGAGGCAGCACGCTAAAGGCTGAGGCACCATGGTGCTGTTGTTTTATACTTGACTGCAAAGACTTAGTATGTCTGTTTTTTCTTGTACTGCTAAGTTGTTGCTTTGAACAACTTAGAGCTCATCCAGACATCAACTGCTCCTGTGGCAGCAAAAATCCCCTTGAAGAGTCGTCGTTTTGTTTTTCCCCCAGACAACTGGGTTATGAGAATGCAGAAAATGTGTAGTCATTTGGGCAAGCAATGATGCAACACAATGAAGTGAGCCCTGGAAGGCAGTGCATGGCAGAGAGGATGACAAAGCTGGGCACTGTCACTGCTGAGACGAGTTCAGAGCAGAAAAATGTTTCTGGAATGCATATTTGACTCCTTGTCCCTGGCTCATTGTTTGGGAGCGTAGATCAATACTGCTGCAGCAAAGACTCCCAATAAGCTGAAACAAAACAAAACGTGCATTCACAGGAGCATTGCTGTTCAAGAGCACACATTTTCCAGTTAAAATTAAGGTCAGTCATAAATTACATCTCTGATTCCCTCAGGATTTCTCTCTCTTGCTCTGTTTTGGCAGTTTTTAAGACCCCTTTGATATTTGAGCAAGGTCTTTCCCTTTGCACATCTGATCTTGATTATGGTTTATGGTAGTGGTAATTCTTTACCTCCCCAAGGCAGCAATTTTAAGAAGTAAAGCAAGTACAGTATGATTGTTTAGGAGAGAGGCACACTGCACAGTGTATTAACCGTTTCTCCATAGTTGCATCTCTTCCCCATGGACTGCCCTTGCACACAGCAACACTGAGCTCTTCTCATGGGAATGCCCCAGGTCCATCAGAGAAATCACTGTGTCTGGTGGCACAAAAAATTAGGTTGTTATTTACCTATCAAAACAGTGACCTCTGACAACCTCTGGATAGATTTTTAGATTCTGTTTCCTGGTGAACACAGAGTAATAAGGTATCAATAAACACCAAAGCTTTTCTTCTGTCTCTCAAGAGCAGCACCAGGTCTCAGGGGTTGCCCTCCCCATGCCTCTCCTGCCTTACAAAATGAAGAGGAATGTTCTTGCTCCGTTTCTGGAATGCAAGTCTGTAAAAGGAGGGTATATTGCCACATGGATCAACTTTGTGCCAGTCAGAATTGCCAGTCTGATAAGCCAAAAATACAGAGGCTTTGCATGAGGGAAAGGAATGGATGGAACTGGGGCTTGCACTGCTTTTCTGTGTATACAACAGACAGAGGCAAATGTGTCCAGCTGAGAGCGTATCAGGAGCATTTAAGACACCATGAAAGTGGCAAAAAATATTGGATGCAAATGTACTTTTTCCTATGGGTGGCATGAGGCATTTTGTTACAGGCAATTACAACTGCAGTAAGATTTTTCATGTCAGTTGGTAACATACAATTCATTCTTTTATTGCTTTTAATTCTCTGGCTTGGTTCTACCAGCAGCTCCTTGGGTTCACTGAGAACCTTCACAGATGTTACAAGGTAAAGGGCTATTGAACATGAATAACTGCTCTTCAAACCCTGGCATCAATCTGCTCCCAAACAAAAAATATTCTTATAGACTTTGGTGGTGATTGCAAAAAGATTTGATTGCCCATCAGGCACTACAAATATCATCCCATTAGCAAAGACAAGTGTTGGTTTTGTGTTTTTTTTTTTCCTTCATAAAGGTGACCACAAACATCACACTGGGAAGTGTAGGCTGCTGGTAACTTCTGCCAGTTTGGTGTTTGATTCTGGTGCCTGGCAGAATCACAACTGAATTGGCAGAATTACCAATGGTATTTTATTTTTTTGTTTGCTTGTATATGACGTTTTTAAAAGCTGTGGTTTTCAATATGTCTATATATATTTTAAACAGGTCTTCCAGAGTGCAGCAGGAAAGGCCTTCCCAGGAAGTACATATGGCATGTATTTTGCCATGAAGATACTAAGGAGATGTGATAAACAAAGGATATTTGTCACATTTTCCCCTGAAGAAAGAAATTTCCTAACTCATACATACGCCTTTCATAAAAGTAACACAAAACTTCCACAGAGCAGGAGAGGAACAAAGCAGTACCAGCTCTCGCTGTTCCAGTGACACAGCAAACCTGCTTGAGGAGCATTTTATAAACCAAAATTTCCACTTAGTTAACACTAAGGGTCCAACATGGGATTTTTCCCTTTCCCCTATTACTTTAGACAGACTGTCAACATTAACTCAGAACAAACAACTTGAGAAGAATACCACATGAAGGGACAAAGTCTTTATTGCATATTCCTGCTCATTTTCAGCGATATGAAAGGTTGAAGAGCTGGGAGCCCTCCACCCTGCCTGGTAGCTGTGGGGAGTACGTGAGCCAGTGGGGAGGCCCAGCCCTGTGCTGCCAGCAGCTAGGTGGGTGCCCAGCCTCCAGAGGGGAACACTGTATTAGGAGAGTTCTCCTTCACTGGGCTGTTCTCTAGTAAATCAGCCTAATTATTCTAATGAGGAGAGCTGCACCCTGCTGCTGTGAGCCCTGCTGGTTTACAGAGAGGGGGAAGTAAATAAAAAGGAACAATGTTGGCTGCTGCTGTGGGAGGGACACAGGGAGGGAGAACAATAGTCTTGACTCTCCTCCCTGCCACCACCCCTTTAGGAGGGAAGAAGAGGGATGGCTTCGTGTACGCCCCTGGAATTATTCCAGATCAGAACTGAAATCAGACGCTGGGCTCGCAGCTCCCGCTGAAGGAAAAAGCAAGTAAAACAGGGCAAAGGCATGTTGTTTTCCAGGCTCTGAGAAAATGTTGCAAAGGAAAGGGAAGTATGGGATACAAGGCTTTGCAATGTCTGTCTGATCAACCAACGCACTATAAATACTGACCTGAGCTTTAATGGCAACATCAAATCTTTATGCCTTTGGGGTTTGTTTTAGCCTAAAGGTAGATTTTACTTTCCGAGTTAAAACTTCACAAATTTGTCTTTTAAAAGATGTATTTTGGTTCCTCTTCTTGCTTTGTATAAGTTCGGGTTTGCAACTGCAAAAACTAGAAGCTTGTTTCTGTGTAATGAAATCTTATTTATTACATGAATCTGGGAGCTGAAGCTTTAAGCAAACCACAAACTACTAGGAGATTTATGATAAAAATATGACAGCCAAAATTATGTGCAGCCCTACTCATTGTTTTCTATATTTCTGCCATGTTTCCTCTTATTGTCCTCCCTCTGTGACGACTGAAACAAATCATTCAAGTCTAGATTGCATATTATGATACCCACAAAGCCTCCTTGCTATTGTTTGGGCCAAATTAAAAGCGTTTGTCAAAAATAATTGTGGAATGGCATAAAAATTCATCTTCATTTTGCTGAGAATTTAATTATTTCTATTGTGATAAATTATTCTTCATGTTAGATACTAAATCTGTATGTTTTCACAAAGAAACCCCTGAAAAATTAGACAATTCTGGCAGTTCTGACATTTTCCTCTCAGGAAAATTCCTCTGGATGTTGTCAGCTGCTTATCCTCTCATTAGTTTTACTAAAATGTCTTCACCCTTGTCTTTATACAGCATACTTACTTCTATCTTTAGCTTCAGTCTGATAAATTGTTCTGTTTCTAAATCCCATCTTCAGTCTCCAGCTAGATGGTGTGATCATATTTTTGGTCTTTCAGGCTCCAAAGCTCTGCCAGTTATTACAAAACCCTTCTGGTTCAGTCATCATCCGATGCACCTTTCCTGTATTCCTTTGCAGGAGCTGAATATATTGTGATGTTACAAGATCCCCCAGACCCTCTTTCAGCCCCTTGCTTGCTCCTCTAATGTTCCTGATTCTGGGAAGCATCATGCCAGGCTGATACTCCTCCTGGCAAAAACAAGCCATGTACTGCTGCTGCATGCACTCTCTCCCAGGAGTCGGCCGCCCTCCCTCCCCTGCCATCCCACGGGGCTTCCAACTTCTGCTGGCCTGGAAGCTCCAGAACTCAGTCTCCAACTCAGACCTTGCTCCGTGACTCCTCAGATCATGCTGGGGCTGGACCAGAAAGAGCTTCCCTGCCAGTTCTGACTAGCACACGGTGACTACAGAAAGCTGAGTGATGTTGGCAAAGACAGTAGGAGAGGAATTTAAATACACACTTAGAGAAAGCAAGTTCTGTCCTACAGCACCTACAGCTACGGATTAGAAGTGCCTTTCTTAAAGCCATCATAATTACACCTGACTTGACTGAACTGTAACATGGTGTGAAATTTTCACTATGACCAGCTTCTGGCATCAAAAAACACATTCATCAGGCCAAGAACAAAGTGTGAGACTCTGGTTAAGTCATGGAAAAGATCTAGAATTATTTATATTTGCATTTCTGAGCCTTTTTACTTGCTTTTGTGCTTTCATCCTTTTCCTTACAAGAAACAGAAAAGTAACTTCAAAGGGTGGAGGAAGGAAGACAAAGAAAATACCTTGACTTCAGGAGCCAGGATATTGAGAAACACACCCGAGAATCATGAATATTAAAATCCAGAGCAATAGCAAGCAGAGCACAAGACCCACAAACTTTCAGTGAGCCTTGTGGTATAAAATCCATGGGCACTTACTAATTCTTAGTATTATCTCAAAACTCCTTCCAGAATTTTAAAGTTAGTTTTGTTACTTTTTTTACTCCCATAAAGGACACAGCTGAAGTTTACACTTCCAAGTCCAGTAATACCGCACTACTTTGGTTAGTTTTAGGGGCTTTGTGCCCTTGCTAACGAGATTATTTTAACTACAAATTACATCATAACTTCCTGATGCAAGAATCCCAGTGTAGCAGCGCAGCATCAAGTGGCTCGAGCAGCACATACACACACACACACACATATATTTACTTCAGTTACATTTCACACAGAGTAGAAACAGAGAAGAGGCTTCCCAGTCCTCCTGAGTGCCCCAAGATGAGCCTACCTGGGCATTTTGGTATGGTGGACATTATCTTCATTTATTTCATCACCTGCTATCTCCCAGCACCCACCAGATGTCCCCTCATTCCATGGTCCTTGCAAAACCAACTGGCTTGTTCATGTGCCGTGGGAATGATGGGCTTGAGAAATGGAGGCTGGGCTGTGCTCTGACCATCCAGGCTCTAAACCGTTACCACCCTGAGAATTTCTCCTGGATGAGATTATTCAGGAAATGTACTGTTACCAAGGCAAATGACCTTGAACCCTGTGTTCAGTTCTGGGCCTCTCTCTACAAGAAAGACATTGAGGTGCTGGAGTGTCTTCAGAGAAGGGCAGCAAAGATGGTGAAGGGTCTGGAGAACAAAGCTGACGAGGAGCAGCTGAAGGAGCTGCAGGTGCTTAGCCTGGAGAAAAGGAGGCTCAGGAGAGACCTAACTGGACTCTACAAAGCATGACAGGAGGGTGTAGCAAGGTGAGGGTCAGTCTTTTCTCCCAAGTGACAAATGACAGGGAAAGAAGCAACAGCCTCAAGTTGTGCCAGGGGAGGTTTAGGTTAGGTATTACAAAAAAATTCTTCACCCAAAGGGTGGTCAGGCATTAGAATGGCCTGCCCAGGGAGTGGTTAAGTCACGACCCCTACAGGTGTTTAAAAGATGTGTAGATGTGGCTCCTGGGGGCATGGTTTAGGGGTGGACTTGCAAGTGCTGGGTTAATGGTTGGGCATGATAATCTTGGAGGTTCCTTCCAGCCTAAATGCTTCTATGGTTTTTGCTACCTCTTTAAAACATTTAGCTGTGCTGTCCCACCAAAGAACCAAATGCAGGAGTTATTTAAAAGAAAAATGTTCATGTAAGGCAACATGGGAAGTTTAAGTCCACAAAAGTCAAGTGACACTTTCCTGTGTTTGTTTGCTTCTGACTTCACCAACACCTGAAACTATAAAATACATATCAGTTAATCTGAGTTAAAAGGTCATCTTAAGGTCTGAGAACCAAGCTTCATTCTAGCTATACCAGTGGGATAACAGGTAGTGTAATAATACATTCCATACCAAGCCAGTGAAAAGGTCTTTTAACTAACAGTCATAGACAAATTTCATAGCTATACAAGCAACAATTTGTACTGCTTTACTAGGCTTATCTAAAATAAAATAATGAAAAAAATTTCGGACTAACAGGTCTGACACCAAAAATCTGTGTTTTTGACAAGTAGTACTTGCAACCAAGAAACTGCACATAGGAGTGAAGTTACTGAAAGACTAACTCGTCTGCAACAACAAGCAAACACAGCATTTTGTTGTTTCTCCTTTCCCTTCAATGGCCGCTGGCTTTTAGAATTTGCATTATGAACATTTTTCTGAAGGAAAAAATAAGGCTCCCATGGGGCAGCTTTAGCTGCCTCCCATGTGGAATTGGCTTTTCTTGCAACAAATTATCTCACTTATTATTCTTCATACCTTTAAAGAGGAGGAAAATTCTTTTCCTACTCAGCCCAGTAATGATGTAGGAGGGAATGACTTAAAAAAAGAAAATAAAAAAGCCCTCTCCCCTTGCTACTCTTGCAAGCAACCCCACTCAATTCAGACCATGGCCAGCAATTTTGTCCTTTTGTGCTTTTCCTCGTCTTTGATGGAGGCCAGTACTGCCCTGCCCAGTGTTGTTTGACTACATTGTCGGAAGTTTGCTCTTTATCAGAGATGAAATGATGCACTCTAATAAAAGCAAATAAAATTTGTCTGATCTGAAGAAGTCAGTTTGCCACCAAGACTTTGTATCAGTAAATAGAAACAGAAATCTTTATGCAAACCAGCATGACTTCAACCAGTGTGAAAATAACTGAGCTACTGTCCCCTTTCAAAAACTGTTTGCATTCAGTCATCTCAGACAGTAAGAAAACCAATTGTTCCTTTAAAGGTTCTAAAGGTCTGTGCAGACACTGTTGGTACCCAGAGATTTCACAGCATGCAGACTTTTAATTGCCTCTCCTTCCTCTCTGCACTTGAAGGCATCTGCAGTGTTTATCTCTAGTGCACCTTACTGGGGAATAGATTGGTTTGTAAAATAGAGCAGGATTGCAGAATACATCGCTGAATCCACACGATATCTGGACATAACTTTTTAAAAGAAGCCTTACTGTGAGCACAATCCACTGTCTCAGCACGTGTTTATTATTTCACATCACAGGTCACACTCAGAGCTTTGAAGAAGACACAGCTGACCTATAATGGCTTCCTCAATTAGATCATTATCTGCAATGTCCAGCACCATATTCCTTTTCCACTTTTAGTTTCAAGTTATGATCTTTTCTCAAATACAGAGCGAACGTTTCTGGAACAGACTCACGTCACCCTGGACACAGCCTTAATACCCATTAAACTACAGCACCCCATACAGACCTCCCTTATCTGCAGAAGGCTATAAGCAAAGTGTGCATTTCCTGTGACAAAGATATTCTCACTGACAAACAAAATAATGCAATCTTCTTTACTTTCCACATATCCAGTACATCAGGAACAGGATGCTCCCATCCATCACTTCAACCTACAAGTCTTTTTAGGATGGGTTTTTCATAGGGTGAAACTCAGACCAGGTGTCTGTTGTTTCTCTAATGTATAATATTCTCACACAGTCTAAACATAACTTTTAGGGCACTTTCAAGCTGAATCTGTTTATCTTTATTTCCCCAAGTGTGGCAGAACATGTCTGGACAATATGAAGATACTGGAAGTATTTCTGACCCACCACATATCAGAAGAGCATCATCATGTTTCTGGTCAGCAGGTTGGGACAACTAAAACCACAGTAAGTAAGGGTCTAGGAAACAGAGGCAAATAGTTGCAGGAGGAAGATGAGGATGGGGCTAAAAATGATGGCTTATGTAGCTGAAGACTGTGGACGCTACTGAAAGCAAAGGTTACACAACCTTACGCAAGTTGCTAATGTCCAGGCTGTTTAAATTCTCTTTTCTAATGGCAGACCATACTGAAATGATTTTTACCAAGAACTTTTTTACCAAGCAGCTTTTTACCAAGAACTCTCTATGGTTATTAAAATACTTAGTATATTTATGTACACATTTTAATCTAAATATATTTTATTGTCATATGTGAAATAAAATACTGCTGTCAGGTGTCATCTCTCCCAGATTAAAGTAGTTTTTAATCCAAATCCATACAGCCAGTTTCTTTTCACTATAGCACAGCTCCATGCATCCAGATCTCTGGAGTTCCTCACTTGCCATGCTACTTCAATTCCATTAACCCAAACCGAGCTGTGGTGGCATATTGGTTGCCTGACAGCCTGTTGCTGTCATGTGGTCTGTATGCTGTTGTAGATAGACTAGAATTCAGACATCCCACTATATTTAAACACCAAGGAGTCTCCATGTCTTAGAAAACCTGGTTGTCTTACATAAGGTAATAAGAAGTCTAATAAAACAGCAGGGTCTATAAAGACAGGCTATCTGAAAAAGGTTAGGCTTATGAAGTGTAATTAATTAACAACTGTAATTAAAAGTTCTTTCTGTTCCTCTGACCCACCTCCTACACTCAGGTCCCAAACACTATGAGAGAGGCTTGGAGAGAGCAGATCTGAAAAGTGAGAGTGGCCACTCTGGAGCTGGGAGACTTTGTCATGCAGCGTGTACCCATGGAGAAAGGAGTAACACTTAACAACATCATGATGCTGCATGCAATGTGGAGTGAGTAATAGCAAAAAAGTATGCATCTAATCAGTTATAGACATCCCTTACCCCAACACACAGGTTGGGAATGCATAATGTCACTGGTTTATGACAAAACAACAAAGAGGACATGAATCCCTGGGAAGCAGTCCAAGTCAGAGCATTCAGTTGAGGCTGAAAAAGCAAAGCCTCCATTCCCAGATCTGTCCCTGATTTGGGGCAGATTACTACTGCTTGTCACTGTCTATCAAGGGGGATAAAGATATTAACATTCTCTGCAGGGTACTCTGTGATCTGTTCATGGGAAGCATTTGTTTATATCCTATATAAACATATATATTTATGTACACATCACTGTAAAACACTGCTAAAAACAAAACCATGGCATAAAATCAAATCTTGTTTCAGCTACATTGCTACTGTACAGGTAGTTTCCTTCTGACATTCCCAAAGAAAACATTCACATGCACAACATGAATGTGTATGGCAGAGTGCCAGGGGAGGCCTCGATGGAATACTTCATTAAAAAACAAACAAACAAAAAACCAAAAGTACATTCCAAACTGAGCAAGCAACACTTCTCGCAAATAATTTCAGCTACTAAGGGGAGCCACAAAATTTGTAACTTGACTTAAGGATTAGACTGCATTTGACCAGGATCTTGGTGTACTACATGGTGAATATGAACCATTTACAGGTTTGTGGGCTTCAGCGGAACTTGGGCATCTGTATTTTTGGTCATAGGTATTTGAACAACCTGAATCTAAAGCAACACTTTAGGTTTTGGAGAAAAACCACTAAAGGGAACAGGATTTTAAATATCCTTCTCATGGAGTCACATCTCATATTGCATGTCACTAAAACACAGAATTCCCTGAGTTCAAGAACAGGAAGAGGTTACACTTTTCTAACAAGTCCTGTGACTCCAGAGTGTACCAGATTTTGTGTGTCCCACATGGTCAACTGCTTTTTGTCAGGGCAAACATCCCTCACTGAGCCCAGTACTGCAGCAGCTGCAGCGCTTCCAGCTGTTCCTGAGCTCCTGCATTTAAAGATAACCGGGCTGTGATCAGGTATCACATTCCTTGTGTGACTGACAGCACAGACTGGGATTTCTTTCCTTCAGCTTGCTTCAGTGCATCTTGCAACAGTAAAATACGACCTTTCTAAGCAGTTTGTTTGAATCTCACATCACCAGGCCACGAGCCAGGCTAACAAAGATGCTCCTCTCTTCCCACGGATGGGTGGTCTCTACTAAAAAGGCAGCTCCTCTTTTGTCCCACACCCCCCTGGGAAGAAGTATACATTCCCTTCATCCTAGCAACAATACTGGAAGAAGCACCACTATTTAATAAAAAGTACCCTGGGTTCACCAGTTACAGCAATTAATCCCATTTATTATCAGGCAACAAGCGACACAAATGCCTAACAGGATTTCTGTTACTGAACAGCTGTACAAGCATATGAAGAATTACTGTTAGTTTTTTTGTTTTCAAGCACCTGACAGAGTATAATTCAGCCTTGAATACTAACTATATTAAAAAAAACATTCACTGCATGAGTCTAACAGTCATGCTGATATTCAACTCAAAGTGTTCTTACTGTATAAGGAAAAAGAGGCTTAAAAAAAAATTTAAGCTTGCAGAATATGAAAAGGATTTTGTGTTTGGAACTGACAGACATGCCTGATCAGAATGGTTTTCCAAGTTGTATCAACTTGTTAATAACCATATAACAACAAAAAAGAATACTACAGATAATACTTTGATCTACTTCTGAAAACAGGTAGGGAGATTTGAAAGCCTTTAGGAAAGAAATATGGTATTTTTTTACTAAGTACATCAACTATATGAAGTGGTTTTAAAAAAAAAATTAAGTTCCAGATCTGTCATGGACTATGATGTAAATAAATTTCTAGAAGTGTTCCCATATACCAGAAATCAATGGAAAACCTCAAGTCCATTACAGGAGCTCTCACTGAAGCAGGAGAACCTATGCATATGAAATAACACCTAAGATTTAACTTTAAAATGCTTTGTGACCAGTCTACTAGTATCATAATCTTAAAAATTTTCCCAGGTAAGTGTTAAAACTTGTTCACCCTCCCTCTTACTTGTTTTATAGTCTCTACCCAACAGTCCTGTGGTCTTGATTTGGGCTGGCCAGGAAGCTGTGTGTCTACCTCATAAAAGATAATAAATGAGAACACTCAACCCTATGTTAAGTCCCTTCAGGGCCAAGAACACGTACCCTACACATGAGTGGTGGTGGGCAGAGAGGAGAAGCCATTCCATGGAACTTCACAGGCCCTGAAGTGAGCTGTGAGAGAACCTGAAGCTCCCATCATGATCAGAGGAATCACGATCACCATGAGGGGAAGACTGACAGGACTTTTTCAAATGCCTTTTCTTGAACCTGATCTCTGTCTACAGGTGCCATCTAATACAGATGAATCCTATTCCAAAACTTAGATTTTCCCATTTATGATGTTCAAATTAAGCATTCTTACAAATATTACCAGCTTCGAATCACGTAGCAAACAACAGGCTTGCTACATCAAAATGCTAAGATTTGACACCATCATTTTTAATGCTGCTGCTAAGTAAGATATCCAAGTTTGTAATAAAATTTACTAATTTTCTGTAGTAGTTACTGCAGCATATCCAGTCTTGCACAAATAAGAGGCTTAAAACAAATAGATTGGTCCACCCCACATCTTGTGAGACTACTTTTGAAAACATTACAAAATAGAAGTGTTCTACTAGCCTCACTTCTACTAACACCATATTTTTGTATAATCAAACTACAACACTGAACCACTTTTCACATAAATCCCACAGGCTAAAGCCACGAATGACCAAACAAGATACAGCTCCCTTTTCTCTGCAAGCCTGAACCTCTCCATGTTTTTTATTAGCAACATGCAAGTAGATGGGTTTTACAGCTAAATAGTGAACAAAACTTCATCTGAAAGCCAACTGAGGCAGACAACAATCAAAGACTACTCCACGGCAACAAATTAAAGAGAGATTTATAAGCAGTTAAGGGACAAAGAACCAAAAAAACCCACTCCCAGTTTAGAAAAGACATGGAACAGACACCCGAGAAGCAGCCACAGTACCTGACTCCCTGCCAGTAATATAATAGACACTGACAAAGCAACTGGTGTACAAACTAAACCAAAGGCTAGTCTGTCCTTCCCTCAGGAGGAAAAAAGAAAATATTTACATCTGTATTTAAAAACACGCACATACATTAAAAATAAAGCTAAAAAAAGCACTCTGATTTTTAGAAAAACTTGCCTATCCACACATCAAAAGCCCCACCAATACACACACAAACAAACCAATATTAAAGCATCTATTGATACTTCTTCACTCACTAATGAATAGAAGGAAAATAAATAAATGAAAAGAACTGTTTTGTCTGCTTGCATAAAAACGCAGGACCCTGGGATCTACTCAGATTTAAGGCAACTGACACAAGCTACACCTTTTCATTCAAATTTCTCCTAACAAGCAAAATCAAAGGAGTAGTAGACATTGGTCTTCTGCACAAGTCTCATCTATATGAGTTAACTGTAGACATTTGATGCTTTTGCTAACAATCTTCTGAATGTTCCTGTTCCAGAATTACAAGAACCTTGTTCCAATTTAGCTTAATCCACTTAATCCATTTGGAGTGGGACACACTTATACCACAAGAGCTAGATGCAACTGAGATACTCAGTTCTGAAACAGCAAACCAAGACCAAGTCATCTGAGTTAAGATTCATTGTTTGAATAGACAACTTTGGGTATTTGAAGATGCCCAGTCTTCCTAGCCTAAAGAATTCACAGTCCAAGGAAACAAATCTCTTGCATTCAGTAAGTTAAGAGCCAAAAAACTGCCATCCCTCTAACAAAATTCTCCAAGATCAATCTCACACACACAAAGAGTGCATCTAACACAGACAGGATTGAGGGTTCTTTACAAAACCCAAGTAGCTCAATGATGACTGCTCATAGGAGAGCAACCAGGGCAGGAAACAATAGCACTGTATCCTGTGTGAGCCTGGCAATACACTTATCCAGCAAACGGGAGGCTCAGATTCCACAGCTCCCTGCCGGAACTGGCCACTGTGCAGCTGGGCATGCAAGCTGGGGTGGCCAGAAAGAAGTAAAAGGCAGAAAGAGAAAGCAAAACATCAGCTGCCTCTGTTGCTGACTAGTCAGTGGGCTTAAAGGAAGGGGGGAAAGACCAGACTTCAGATGAACTTCAGACGATTTCTAAAATTTTTTGGTAGCAAATACTGTAGGGCAGCAGCTCAATACCAGCACGCTTAAAGCAGACAGAAATGAGGAAAAACTCCACCTTTCTATCACATCCCCTCATGCTTCAGTCTTTCCAAACCACAACTCCATATCCACACTTCTTCTCTACCCTAAAAATTAGGGCCAACCCCAGTCCACTCACCTCCATTTCTGTAAGGTGATCAACAGAAATTGCATATGGGGAGGCACCTGAACTGCAGGGCAAGCACCAACAAAAAGAGACAGTTATGGATTGGCCATTCAAAAAATGGCTGCTGGACCACTTCACCCAGTGGTTCCTATAATCACTTCTACACAGAAAATTACTTCAACATACCACCCACAAGCAGTTTCTTTGATAACCACCAAACTCTATCATACAGAATAATCTTAGTTTACTTGGAAGCAGTCAACAGTCACGTATTTTAAGAAACCTGTTGATCACTAGAGTTATTAAGTGCTGGGTACATATTTAAGAAGCATTGCTATACAAGCTGGGAATCATCGTACCTCATCCAGTTATGCTGTTACTTGGAAACCAGGCAGAGGTGCCTATACATAAATGCAGGGCTTTAGAAAGGTGCTCTCAATGCATTTCACTAGATCTTTGAATGAAGCACAGGTAGGAGTTTCAAAAACTGCTTCCCTCACACATCAAATAAGATAGAAGACCCCCAAGAGAGCCCTTTAGATTAGGCACTTCCATTTGGGAACCCAACTTTCGTCATTAAGGCTCCTAGATTGTAAGCACTCAAGTAAAGCATCAAATCTAACCCAGAGAGTCACATAAATTCAATAAAAAAATTAAGTCAGGAGTAAGTATGATGCTTCAAGCTTACAACCTATCTTATTTCAGGTAAACTTTCTGTTGCAGGCCAGCCCTACAGAGCTGCTGCAAGCTGCACAGTATCAGTACTCTTCTAGCCATATTAGGTACCAATTGAGTTTATGTGTTTCCTATTTTAAACAAATTGAAGTTGTTTAGACTATCTGGAAAAACAGTGAAAAAGGTTTACCACTTCAATAAAAGGATACAGAAAGTTCATTTCAGTCAATACAGAATATAATGGTAAGTGCTGTTTTGGAGTAACAACTCCGCAAGTGTGCAATGACAGCGACATAGCACTGCAGCTATTCTACAAATAGGCAAGCCCTAGAGATATATTATTTCTTCTCATTTTTAAGTTTGATTTTAAATGAAATTTTACAGATTGGGATCACTGATGGAATTCTAACATCATTTCAGTGTTTTATTTGAATGTTGGGAGGCCCCAGCAGTTACATTACTAGCCAGCAGTCACGTTTTCCTCGTAGCTCTGTAACAAAAAATTCAAGCATCTCCAGCATTTTAGTTTTGACACTGTAATAGCTACAATTACAATAATGGCTGCGAGTAGACTTCTCTAAAGACTTAAAAGGCTTCTCTTAAAACTTTAGTTTTAACAGCCTCAGTAGAACAAGAGGCACTATTTATGATTGTTCTAAGGCAAAGAAACCTGTAATTACCGTGTGAGACTAATACGAGAAATTAACTGTGCTGTTCTCTATAAATGAGTTTTCCATGATACAAATTCTTTTTCACAGACAATTTTGAGTTACCTTGCAGATAGTAAGAAGCAGCAGTTTACATATGCAACTGAAAGTTCCTACTCTTTAGTTAATACTTTTTCCTGAGTCTTCCTATTTTGCTGTAAATCAGTTACTATCATTCTAAGGGAAGACAATGTCGTAAAACATCCAGTCAAATAAATCACTTTTTTCCAAATAAACATAGCAAACATTTTGTGTAACACAAACAAGGGAGTCCTGAATGCTGTGGTACTACAACAACAGCAGTACCCCTGAGATTATCTAATTTTATCACCTCAGCATTACCCCAGGAAAGCCAGTGGAAATGCCATACAAGTAAACTGTGATTAGCTTGGTCACACTAATCCCTGATATAGCATGACAACCAGAAGAACATAAAATTTGTTTCCTATCATTGGTGAAGAGCTATTACTGAAACAATTCACACCTACATTACCCTCTATACTTGCACCTGAGAGACACACTATTATCAAGTAAGGAGATCACTTGCATTTCTATTTAGTTAATTGGTATCGAATGAAGATTTGACTACAAGATACAGCTTAAAAAGTTACTGCTATAACACAAAATGTGCAGGACAAAATACACGTGCATGTACAAGCACATAACTACAGAAAGGTTCACCAGAAATAGAAAGCAGGATTAAATCAAGATTTCTGCCTTGCTGTCCTCCCTGATCTCTAAAATAAGTTCTACTTTAATGTCATCTGTAAGAATGCCTGGCAAGATGCAAACCACTTCTCATTTTCATCTTTCATTTGTATTTATTTCTCATCATTCCAGAATGTTCACTGTTCTTTACAACATTATTACAATTATTTAATAGATCAGTATAGAGCTGAAAGGCAATAAAGGGTTTCCAGAAATTCTATTACTAGCCAGGATTGTCTTCTTTGGTCTTGTATTTATTTCTGTATTTTTAAATGAACCCCAGTAATTTTTTTCAGGACTTCTAGTCACTACTGAAATAGTCACCTTTTCCTTACCCGAGAGTTACTGGTCCAGGTTTACATGGTGTGCCCTGTGGTGCTGTGCCCTGCATTTGGGGTCATGGGCACTTGCACCAAACCTGTCTTTCACTACAGCATGTCTCCTTCCTAAACAAAGCTTTCGAGAACTACTTCAGAAGATGCATGGATCTATCTCATACAGTCTTACAGTTTAAGCCTCCATGCTCTGCATTAGTCATGTTTCTTCACCTTATCCCTCCATTATTCCAGATGGGAGATGACAGTAAACAAGGCTGTCTTTGTGCATGCATCAGACAGAACTCCAAGCTCCTACAGGAGGCTAAATAGTTAATTTCTACTTGGTCCAACAGTAAAGCCTAACCATTTGTAAAGTGAAAACAAGCAGTATCTGTTCTACTTGCATCCACTAGTTTTCTAACAGGAATCTACCAGTAGCCATCTGAAGCCAACCAATAAAACATGCCTTTTTCTTTTTGCTGTCTTCAGAAGTCTTGAAGCATCACCATGTCAAAACTGACAGTCTCACATCTGCCTCAACTACCTCTCTGCAATATAATTTTGTAGCATTTAAGTAATCAGATTTTTTTAAGCAAAACAGCAACTTTATTTAATCTATTTTCTAGTGCATTTAAAATAATAATAATAAAACGTACAGAAAGGTTGGAAGAAAATCCCTTTCCGCTTATACCGTTGCTGTAAGGTTCCATGGCTAACCACATTTCTCACCCAGTGGAATTTTAGCTCTGTAGAGTCCAAACATTTGACTGTTTCACGTTACACTGGGTTTCAGATCTGGTGAATGCCTCAAGCTTCCCACTTCCTTCTTCAGGACATTAAGTAAAGTTCTAGAACTATCCAAAATCTTCATGTAAGCGGCTTCAGTTTCAGCAAGAATTTTATCAAGCTCATTCCGTGAAGCCACCTTCTGGGCCAGGTTTTCACATACACGCTCCAGCTGTTCACTCAGGACTTGGATTTCATGCTGGAGTTTATTCCTTTCCTCTTCTGCTTGCTGGATTTGTTTGTTCAGCTCTTCTCTTTGCATACTTAAGTCTTCAATGCATTTCACTAGTTCATTATTGTAACCCTGAAGAACAGCTCCCTGCTGAGTCATCCCGCACTCCCTCCCTGAGCTCTGCCACTGCTCCCTGAAGTCCCTGGTCAGCAACGGCCTTCTGCACTCTAACAGGAAAAATACAACAAAAAAAGAAAAAAAAAATATCTCAGAACATTACCACGAATAATAGTCATTATAGCTATTATACAGCTCAGAGCCATGGGGCAAGATGCTCTGCTTAAGGTTAACATGCTTGTTCCGAGACGTGCCACATCTCTTCCCTTTTCGACAAGGACACAGGACAAAATTTGGCATCTGCAATTCTACCTTTACTGAAAATTTTTGGCTCCTACAATACCTTAGTACGCTCCTGAATAGATGATGCTTTGTACCACTGACTTGGCGGGTGTGGTCAGAAATGACCAAGAATCACAGAATTGTTAGGGTTAGAAGGTACCTCTGGAGACCACCCAGTCCAGTCCTCCTGCCAAGGCAGGGCCACCTGGAGCAGGTGAAGCAGGAATACGTCCGCGTGGGTTTGGAATGTCTCCAGAGACATTCCATTCCTTCCGTGGGCGGCCCGTCCCAGTGCTTTGCTACCCTCAACGCTAAGAAATTCCTCATATTGACGTGAAACTTATGTTTTAATTTATGACCATCGCTTCTCGTCCTGTCGCCGGGCACCACCTCGTCCCGGCAGGGGCTCAGAGGGCACCGCCAGCAGCGGGGAACCATCCCGGCACAACAGAGGGACGGGGGCCCCGAACACACCGGGGTGACCCGGAACGCTGTGCCACGGCCAGGACGAGCCCTTCACCTACCGTCCCCCGGGACAACCCCGGCTCCGGGGCCCGACCCACAAGGCATCAGGGACATCTTAACGCCCTCCTCGCCGCCCAGCGCGGCCCCGCAGAACACGCGCCGCGCACAAAATGGCTGCTGCCTGTGCACCGAGCCCCCGGGCGGAAGGGGAGGAGGGGGTAGGTAAGAGGAGACCTTCCCGTGCCTGCCTCCCCCCCACAATTCCCCACTGTTGCCCCCACCTGCCTGGCAGGATCGCGATTCCTCCCCACCGAGGTGGCGGCTCTGCCGCCGCAGCTCCGCTCCCTCGCGGCCGCCCGGCCCCGCGCACCCGCCAACAGCCGCGGCGGCCCGCGAAGGGGCACGGAAATACCCGAGAGCTTCCGAGCGCGGCGCCGCCCTGACCGGCCGCGCAGAAGCGCCTCTCCGAAAACAGCCGATGTTTTCCGAAGACAGGTAGGGCTCGGGAGAGAGGGCCCGAGGCA
>VYXB01010177.1:0-31303 GCA_013397135.1 Pachyramphus minor | reverse complement strand
GGACCGCGGGGCAGGGGGGCGACCGCGGAGCGGGGAACGGGGCCCCGGCGCTCGGCACAGGCCTGCGGGGCCGGGGCCATCAACAGCGGCCTAGTGCGAGCCGTGCGGAGCCCGGGCCTGGGAGCCGGGGAGGTGCGAGGGGCGGGGGAGCGGGCCAGGGTCACCTGCGGCGGAGCGGAGAACCAGGGGGAGGTGAGTGTTTTCCTTCGAAAAACAAAAGATGTCTTGTTCTTGCCCCCCCCAGTCCCCCTGCCCAGAGTCCTTTCTTCTCCCTAAAACTGCTGCTGTGGGCTGTAACCTGAGCAGGGCATGGGTTTAGACCCTGAACAACTTGGGGTTGCCAGTAAGGCTTAATTTCGGCAGTTGCCAGCTGCTAGGCATGTCCAGAAGCCATGAAATCCTCGGGCTTCTGACAATAACCTCAATTTCTCTATGGTGGATACTCTTATTTCTTTGCTGTGTCCACTAAAAAAACAGCTGTAGATGTGTGAATCCGTGGAAAGCTGTATGTTGTGATACTACTCTCCTTAGGCCCAGAATTGACCTGTTTCATTGTATGTTTGTGTATTTGTATGGCTATGAAGTGCAATACAGCAGTCCAAGGCAGCTGTCAGTGACAGCTCATGTAAATGTAAACACTTGGCCATTCAGGAGCTCACACTGCAAAACCAAGCAGGTCAAAGTGAGGCAGAACATGTAATTTTTGGTAAATACTTAAAAATTAGTCATTACATGGCATGTTTTGGCCCTCCAGAATTATATTTTTTTTAATGACATATCTTGAGAAGGTTGAAAGTATTGAAAAGAAAGTCGCTGAATTTCAAGGTAGTGGCGAAACTGAATGGTCTTGACAAGAGTATGAGGACATACTCGAAGTTTACTTCCAGTGTAACTTTCAGTTTGCATGCTTAATACGAAGTGGAGACTTGTGCTTCTCCCAAAAGTGCAGAAGAACTGTGGCGTATTTACTGCTGAAAGTGTGTAGTCCATCAGTGAAAAGACATAGAAACTAGGTTTTTCTTAATAGCAAGTGTTATGTTGCATATAATAGTGGGAGAAAATGGTTTGAGTTCTAATTACAGAACTTGTTGCTTTATTGTAGGTAATTAAAGTTAGAAAGAGTAATGCTGATTTTTTTTTCAAATAGAAAAAAACCTATTAACCTTTAAAGTAATTAACTTTTGAAAGTTTTTGAAAGAGATGTAAAATTTAGAACATTTTAACATCAGTCCAGAAACTTCATATATAATGTAAATGTCTTTTTTGTTGTGATCTGTTACAGGCTCTTAAATACTCATCCAAGAGTCACCCCAGTGGTGGTGATCACCGTCATGACAAGATGCGAGACGCCACAGATCCTTCACCACCAAATAAAATGCTGCGACGCTCTGACAGCCCTGAAAACAAATATGGTGACAACACAGGGCACAGTAAAGCAAAAAGTGTGCATACTCACAGAGTTAGAGAGAGGGATGGTGGTGAGTTACCTTTAACAAACCTTTATTTAAGCAATTACAAATTTCTCATTAAAATTTAGCCATTATCACTCAAGTGATGAGTCTTACTCAAAATGTGCCTTGTACTGTGCTTGGAAGACTGCAGTGAAGTCAAAGTGCATTGTAAAACCTATTAATTTTCTGATTTTTACAGGTGTGGTAGTTTTCTTTACAACCCCAAAGATTAAATAAACTTTTTTTTTTTTTAAAACTAGTATGTCTTAATTACTTTAGACATACTGCAACATTTGATAACATAAAATAATTTTCTGGATTTTTCATTAGCAAAAAATACAGACTGTTTTGGATACTTCTTTAGTAATTTTGTGTATTGTGGTTCTATACTGTGTAGGTACATGTTTCATAGACTAAACACCATCAGAAATGAAAAAAACCACTTTTTTATGTTTAGCTGCTTTATAGAACTTTTAATAATCAGAAGATGATAATCAAAAATAGCACATACTAGAACCTTTCTTGACAGAAGCTTGAAGAAGTGTGTTCAGTCAAGTCTTCCTTCTGTGTTTTTACAGGATATTATAAGACAGTAGTAGTAGCCCCAGTATTTTTTAACTGATACTCTTTTGTATCCCCACTTCCTAGAAAAAGGAAAGAGTAGGGTTTTCCATGTAATAATAAATAGTATTAAGGTAACAAACAGTTGTAGTTTAGAAAATTGCAGTTACTGTGTGAATGTTTAGAAAATTGCAGTTACTGTCTGAATTTGGAAAAGTGTTCTGGCATGTGGTCTCTGTATCAAGTTATTAAGTGGAGTATTCAAGTAGAGAACGTGCAGCTTTAAATCAGTGCTTTTTTCTGTATAAAGCTAACAGATTGTGATATACAGATACATTTATTGCTGCACTAGTTTCACCTGATATAACATTTATAATAAAGGAAATACCTTTTAGAAAATATGAGTTCCACACCACAAATGTGTTTATGGTACCCAATTGTTCTTACAATTCCTATTTGTTTTTCATTCTTTGGCTTAGTGTAGAGGCTTTGTAGACCACTGATAATGTTACAGAAGTGTGTAGATGGATTATAAAAACATGTATCTTTTGTTAGTACACTGATTTTCATTATATCTGATCATAATTGAAAGTGTCATATCAGTATTAAATGCGTGTGCAATGCCCATAGGCTGCTATTCTGTGCTACTTTTTGGGATACAGAGGTGTGCTCTTTTATTTCCTGTTCACCTGCCCAGAGGTATTTGTCCAACATACTTTTGCAATTCTTCTTAGTTTTGCTACAGTCAGTAATTTTTTCTGCTTCAACTGAGCTACATTTAGTGGAGTTATGCATATATGAAAACATCTGGAGGATGAGGCTCTGTGTGGGGAGTGTATTTGCTTATTTGTGTGATGGGATTGTTTTTGAGATAGGAAAGACATTCTGAAGTTCTTACAGAGTCCAGCTGGCTTTAATAGTTGGGGAATGATCTGGTGCATGGATGTGCACAGTGAGGATGAAGGAAAATGAATTATTTGTAATTTTGTAAATGGAAAGAGAACTATCCCACTGTACCTTCTCCTGGCTGCTAACACAGGGGAAAGTTTCATTTATTCTGACCTGAAAGCAGTCATTTCAAACCCTATGTTAACAATTATAAGACAGGAAGTAGTCTTCAACAGTCTGAGGGAAATTACTAATTTTAAAAGTTGAGCGTTTGTCCTCTTTAATGGAAATAAGTAGCATTTTTTGTATGTTGTTAGCAAGGTTAATTTGGATGCAGTTTTACCTTTGTAAAATATATTCCAAACAACCAAAGTTGCGCTAAATCCTATATATTGTACATAATAAACCAAAGCTGAGCAGATGTCTTGGGCAGCAGGATATCAATTTGTCTTTGATTTACTGAGTATTTCTGTCAGTGTGAATTGAAGGTAGGTGTTAGAATGTAAGTGAAATGCTGTGGTATGATATGCAAAAGACAAAATAATTTACCGTGTTTTCTGTCTGTTGAATTACTCTGAAGTGCTGTTATTGCTATAGTATTCACTTAGTTTTGCAATTACAGACATACAGTGGGAAAAAAAGAAAAATACTTCAGTGCTAAAGTTTTTCATCTAAGCTCTAATTATAACTGAAGAGTATTGATTTGCTTTGATGCTACTGTAGTTTTCTGGTTTGTTTTCTTTTTACATTTTGAGGGAAAGAAAAAATTATGTGGCCTTTATTTTTTGTAATTGCCATGCATTATTTTAAAATCAGTGGTGCTTGATTTGAAACTACTACAAGATGCTACTACCTTATGAAGCTGAACTTAAAAAAACAAACCTCATTGAAACATCACTAGTATTTATTGCCCAAAACTACGTTATAGTGCCAAACAAACAATCTCTTTCTCTCATACCTCAGAAAACAAAATAGGACAGAAATATGCAGTATTAGTACTGAACATAAAGCCAATTTAACCTGATCTCTCCCTCTAAAGTCAATGTTAAGAGAACATTTTTCTGTATCTCTTAGTGATTTTTTTCTCTGAAGTGAAACAGGAAGGTTCACAGGTGTAACATGCTGATTTAGTCATGACTGGTTCACTTTTCTGTGGTAAAGACAACCGGCTAAGTGTCATTTAAAGATTGAAGTGTACACATTTGAAATGTAAGAACTATAATTAAATTGATTGAAAGTTAACAGGAGGTGGTTCTGCCATTTGTGACTTTTAACATCTTTGGTACCTGTATAAAGGTATTTGTTGTTACAGCTGATTTTTGAAATACTCATGGCAGAAACTTCTGTCTTTGTAGAACTGTAATCCATGTTAAGAAATTCAGTTAAGGTTTTAAAATGTGTTATGGGTAAGCCCTCCATACTGATACAGTGCAAACAAAGCATGTTTCAGAGTTGCTTACTGCATGGTTTCTGTGGAAAGGGACTGCATGCAGAGACAGTCATTTTCTGGAGAGAGACTTCCAGGTTTATCTTGGCCTAAACACAGTGAAGTACTTGCAAGTTTTGATTTCCTAAGAGTACTTGTACATCCAGCATATCAAAAAACTGCCTTAACTTTGTTCGTGCTTTCAGGTCCTTGTGCATGGGGACATTGTCTCTGTATTCAAGTGTTTAAAACATAATGAACAGCTCCCCCCCTCAGTGCATCTCGTATTTATAGGTCAGCTGCTATAGGCAAGTGTGGGGTTTGAAGAGATTAGGGGGTCTTATGAGACCAACTCAAGTGTGAAGTTTCTTAACAGTAACAAATAGGGACTTTAAGCCAGTATTGTCTGTGGGGAATAGGACTATGAAGGGCCTTGTAGATGTGGAAGAAATGTTTCCATTAAAGAGAAGGGGAAATACAAAGATTTGAGGGTTCTCATGCTTGAGGATGGATAAACTGAGAGCATGGATGACTGTAGTAGGTCTTCTTATATGCATAAATGGGGAGATACTGATGTACGAGAAAGAAAACAAAGAGGGATGTGTATATATATATAATATATATATTATTTAGGAGCAAAAATGCAAGATGCAACCTTTGGTTAGAAAAGGGAAAAGAATGTTTCTTTCTAATTAAACGTACAGAGAAGAATGACCCACAGTAGACACACAGTAGAACTTGAAGCAAATAAGGTTAGTACAATTAAGCTACCTAAACTCAATTGTTTCTTATTGTGAAGAAAATACTGTGTGTTTCACTATGTTTATGTTTAAGAGACTTTAAAACTTTGTGTTATGCCATGATCTTACTGAATTGTGTAAAATAACAAGCGGGGAGTGTTAATGTACATAGCATGAAATCTTTGCTGGATTGTGTGCTATTATGCTGTGTAGGCTGCTTTCATGACATTTGCTTATAACTTGTGATACTTAAATTCCAGAGTATAACTGAAGCTTTGTGAATGTTTCTTTTGCATGTTTGTTTTTTTTTTTTAAATTAGCAGTTAAGAATACTGTCAGTGACCACTGTTAATGACTGTAATACACTTCTAAGATTAAACATCTTATTGCTGTTAGAGACTGAACAGAATACTTTAAATGAATTCCTATTTTTATTGAAGTAGTGAGGGGAGCTTCTTTCGAAGTATTGGCTTGTTTTGTTTCTAGTGATTCCTGAAAGAGTTCAGAGTCCTCCTAGCAAAGGGACAGCAAACAGCCCTAAACAGAGAGCTGTGTTAGGTTCCTGTGTTAGAAACCTGTCAGTAGAGGAGGACAGGAGGTTAATTCCTGATTAAATGAGTGTGATCATTGACCAAGAGTCAGAAATAAATGGGGCGTTAGGGCAGGTACAAGAGTGTGGAAGGTGCCTGCATTGTAAAGAGGAAATTGCAGAGTAGGTGGAAAGAGGTAAGTCAGAGTAATGAAATGTAGTGAAGAGCTGAGGAAGAAGCTGGAATAGATTCTATCTATGTAGTTAGTGTTAACTGCTGTTCCAGTAATTATTCATTACTGTAAAAACTGTTTCCTCGCTGTAACTGTACATACAGGTAAAGCTGGGATGAGAGAGGTCTGATCACAAAGGAGAGTAAGCTCTCTCATCTGCTTTGAACACCCCCCAACACCCAAGTACAGAAGTAGTGATTCACTTCCCTCTTCCGTGAGTGTTGGCTGTTAGGATGGCTATAAAGGAGGTGGGGTTTGGTGGTAGGTTTGTTTTTTAAGAGAAACAGAACTGCTTCCAGGACCATTCACATTTTAGCAGCTTTTCTCTGGATTAAAAAAGAATTTGTGAAAAGTAGGGTTTTGTTTTCTGATGTTGATAAAAGCTTTCTTTCAAGTCTTACTAGTACATTCAGATGGTGGGTTTAATTTTAAATTTGCTTTCAGAGTTTAGAAGTTTTAGATAGAAAGTAGCTTTCCATTTACTCAGTATATTTGGTGATACTTCTGAAGTGAGTTTTTGCTGGATCGGTTGTACAACCGGTTTTTTTTTCTTAGTCTGTTGTGAGGATCTTTAATAGAATAGAGATTGAAAAGTATGTGCTCATGGAATCACAGTAAAAGATATGACTTGTGTATGTACTTTTTAAATTTGGAAGTTTAGAATGTTAATATTCAAAATTACTTTTGAAAAGTAGCTGCAAAACTTGTTTTTAAATGGCACAGAATGGAAATATAAACCCCTAGCTTTGTATTATTGGTATTAGGTAAGAATTGTGATATTAATATGATGGTATTAAATGCTAAGTCTTTATTCATTTAAGTGGATGGAGTCCTCTGTTTCTCTTGATGAAGTTCAAGTATCTGGTGTATGTTGCTGGAATAAAGATGTATTAGTGGGAGACTTGATCTGAAATGGAAGCTGCATCAAATGTTAATAAGCAGTGCTGTTTGTTTGTCACCTGTTGATGTAGCTGCTTCCCCAAGTCTATTACTATTAGGACTTTGAGAATTTTAAGTTACTTTTTTTATGTTCTTATGAATGTATAAAATTCAGATCTGTAAATAGGTCCTCTGAAGGTTTCCATTTATAGTTGATTTGTTTAAGCAAATATGTATCTTAGTTTTAAGAACTCATAAACTCAATTCTTGGATTGTAAGTGTAATATGTTCATGTCAGCCTACCTGTTAAGACATGGTAAGCTTTTGTGTGTAAGCTTATTTTATATTTTGGAAAGGGGAAAATAGTGACTACAATACAAGATTTGGTAAATTTGCTTGTCTTTGGTATATAAGGTAATTGTAAGGCAATGATTTCTGTTTAGCATCGTGCTTTCTTACTGTGTGCTCCTTGCCTCTGACTTCACAGAATTGGAATATACAGCTTACTAAAATTGTACTTTCTGGTTGCTTTTCTGAAGGCAAAAAGAAGTAATGAAACCTCTAAGTTTCTGATGAGCTGTCTGCTTCTGGGCTGTAGTAAAGATAGATACTTGTAAAGTAACTTTTTTTTACTGGGTTTGCTCTGTATTCTCTAACGGTTCCCCGATTAGAATTAATTTCTTGAACCCGGTGTGGGGCATGGCTGCTTGCTAAGAGAAATACTGTTTATTCACAGTTTACATTTATTTTCCCAGCCATTTCTACCTATTCAGTATAAAGTATTGAGTAAGCCAAGTATCATCAAAGCTATGCAGAACTTGGAAGAGAAAGCTCAGCCTCTCTTTTGGCTGAGAGAGGAGGTGATGCTGTAATAACTTTGCTGTGGAAAATAGTAATTTAATGGCACTCAACTTCCAGTGTTAACTGCATTTGTTTACAAAGTCAGGCTTTTATGCAATTTTGTTGGCACTTCGAGAAGAAAAATGTCTTGATGTACAGAGACATTGTTCCTTATGTAGTTCTTCAGTAAAAAAAAAAAATTGTACTGGCAGTGAAAGGCAGCTCTCAACAGTAATGTTTGTTTTGTCAGTAATTTGTTTCTTATAAAAATGAACCCTTTTGGGACTTAAATGTAGCACTTAAAAAGAGAGAAGCATTTCTTTATAGTTAGAGTAAGATTGATACTTAATGTTTTCTTTGAATTACAGAGGGGTCACCAGACTTTCTTACACTTGACCACAGGTGTTCCCTGCTGTAACTTCAGTATTAGAAGGTTCTGTTTTCTTTCTTGAAGATGTTTAACAGACTGCCTAGCTTTTAACAACACAGCTACCCTAAAAAAGCTGGTGCTTTATCCCTGTGTTATGGCTGGTAGTACAAGGATGCGGTTTATTTCTGTGCTGCTTTTCTTGTTTTACATGTGCAGGTTTGTTTTCCTACTGAAGTGGTGTGGTTTTCCATTGATGACACAATCATACAGGAAATTCATATTTAGATTTTGACATGAACCTGTGTCTCTTCAATACTTTAGCATATTAAAAAATAAGAGCACTTGTGGCTTACCAAATTTTTTCCTGAATATTTTATCCCTTTCCTGAAATCAGAGCTTTCTGCCTGCAGTTATATGTACAGGGAGTAATCTTAGAACTGTACCCTAGGCTAACATTTTTATTTATTGATGTTTTTGTTGGAAGTGTTGGTTTGTGAAACAGTATTTTGAAATTCATTAATCTGTAATAAGTGGAAAGTCTGTGACAATTAATGTACGGGAACAAAATTGCATCAATTTTTGAAGTGTAAGCTTCTAAAATAAATTGCTGATCCTGTAAATTTTAAACACTTCCTAAATTATTCAAAGACATCTCCTGAATCTGATTTTCACTTATTTTCCTACAACAGAATTTTTTTTCTCAGACTTTCAACAGCGAAAAAAGAAAAAAGTGGAATTCTCCTACATAGTTTTGCATCCCTCCTTTTCCTCTTGGGCAGTGTTTCCTTTTTCTCCCTACTTTCAAGCTCGTGAAGCGAGATGCATATTTTAAGGCACAAATTGTGCTTTGCTACTGACTGGAGGTAGACTTGTGGAGTGGTATTCAAAAATAACCACAGAGTGGGTCAGGCTGGAAGTGACCACAGTGGGTTGTCTGGTCCAACCTCCAGCTCATGCAGGGTCAGCCTAGAGCCCGTGGCACAGGATTGTGTCCAGATGGTTCTTGCATTTCTCCAGTGAGGGAGACTCCACAACCCTTCTGGGCAACCTGTTCCAGTGTGCAGTCACTGCACAGTAAAGAAGTTCTTCATGTTCAGGTGGAACTTCTGTGCCTCAGTTTCTGCTCTTTGCCTCTTGTCCCATTGCTTGGCACTACCGAGAAGATCCTGGCTCCGTCCTCTGGACTCCCTTCACTCGGATACTTACAGACACTGATGAGGTCTGCCTCGGTATATCCAGTTGGAAAGTCTGTCCTCCAGGTCATTGGCAAGGGAGATAAATTTTTGAGCAGATGACTGACAAGAGACTTCACTCTTTTTATCAGATGGGTTAAGATCTGTGTGTTCAGCTTCTGTGGCCTTGACTTAGGTTTGGATAAATGCATCAATGTTACATTGTGCTGGAAATTAATGGCAAACAAGGGGCCAAAGACCTCTGATTAGGCCCTGTAGTACTTTGGGATAATCATCTGTTCCTTACTGTGACTGCTGTTACAGAGGAGAGTTGTGAAGGAACAGTATGGTAGAGTTCAATGTTGTAATTTTTTCTGTCCCAATGTTAAAACATAACTTGTTTTGTTTCTACAGCAGAGGTATGATAGAAATGCTAATATCCTCCTGTCATCACTCAGAAAAAGAGATGTAATACAGTATTCAGGTGCTTCATGACAAAGAAAAGGCAGCGAGAAATATGAACAAATAGTTTTCAGAGCTAAATGAGCTAAATGAGCTAAATTTGAGTGTGAAGGGCAGCAGAAATCTTCAGGAGGTCTTTTTTTTGTCTAAAGTTTTATCATTTTTTTGATACATGTCGACTCATTTCTCTGACCTGCTGTGTACATTTAGGCATGTCAGGCGTTCTGAAAAGATTTTTAAGAAGCAGATTTACAGCTCCATTCCAGTTATACAGACTAATTCCTTTCCTAGATTTCCTAAACGTTACACTATTTTATGTCCTCCAAAGCAACAGTCTTCCGCAGTGCTTTTCTAGGTAGATTTGTCACTGAGTTTGTGAGAATAGCAGAGTTATCAATTTTTCGTATCTGTCAGTGGCAAAACCAGAGAAATAAAAATTATGATCCATCCTGCTTCTATGTTTCAAACATACCTATTCACTCCCAAACGTGGAAAAACCACAAAGAAATTTTTTTTATTAAGACATGTAATAAATAACCCACACTTGTGTGTAAACTCTCCAGTACAAGTTAGGTAATGTGCTTTTCCTATTTTCTGCTGTTATTTCACGTAATTATATTTTTCTGGGTGCTGGTGTGTTCATGTCAGCTGTCCCTCTTGAGTAATGGTGGGAGTTCAGATCTCGTCTAGGGAAGTCATTCGAGTAGTTTCCTCATTCAGACACCTGCTGATAGATTAACAAACTTAATTTTTAAAACACCTCGTTTCTTTTGAAAGAATGCTATTTCTTTTTGGTTTGATACAAGTAATAATATGATCCTCTTCAAGAGGTGTAAAATTCACCTCTTTTTACTGGCAAAACGCTGCCTACAGTGATTACAGCTTTTGTATAGTTCTTTTGAGAGTGTTTACTTAACTAGGGAAATAAAATGAGACACTCAGGCAGTAAAATAGATTTTGACTTTGTAAACATAACTTTAGCTTTTGTGAAGAGGCATGTTTTCCTGTAGTAAGGAAATTCCAGTTGAATTTTATGTATATATTTAAGAATTACTTAATGGGAAGAGGGATAAATTGGGTTGTTGCCTATTGTGCTTTAGATAGTTGAAAGCTGTGTTGCACAATACGTTTATTAAGCTGAGCTAAGCTTTGTTAAGCTGAGATGGGGCCAGCCTGAAATAAGGCTATGAATCCGTTTTATTAAAACTGCAACACTATATATATTAATTCTTAGGTCAATCCTTGCTGGCTCTGTTTACACCCTGAGCTCTGGGCCAGTGTTACTTTATTTTAATGATAAACTTCTGTGCAACAGAAATTGATTTGCTTTGTCTTTTTTTTTTGTTTGTTTGTTTTGTTTTGTGGTTTGTTTTTTTTTTGTTTGTTTGGTTTGGTTGTTTGTTTTTTTTTTTAATTTTCATTTTTTCAGTGTTACTAGTGTCTGTTCTTTTCAAAAACAATTCCCAGGGGAAAATTAAATAAGCAGGAAATTAAAATCCTTTTGGTTGTATATCTATACTATAATAAATACATAAGTGGCATAGCACGTGCAGAACTGAAATGTAGTGTGTCTAAGCTTAATCATTTCTCAAGTTATCTAAAAGTTTATTGAGCAATTGCTGCTTTTAATTGTAAATATTTTCTGGTTAGCTTGCTCATTTATGGTGAAGAAATAACATGTACAGGGGAAAAAAAAATTCATGCTGAAAACAGAAATATTCCGGAATTCTGTATGAGCAGATCAGTCAATATTCAGGTCTTAGGTGAAATAGTACTTTTTCTGTTTTATTGAGACATGGACATTGCTGTAGTCTTAGGAAAAAGCAAAATTCTCTTCATATGACAAATATTAATAACACTCAAGGAATGATCTCGTATGGAAGGGTAGGTTGGTTCTTCTATTGCATTTGATCTTGAGATACGAATTTGAGATAATCTGACTTAGGTACTATTTTTAAGACATTTAAGAAGGGAGATATACACTGCCTTTTTTGCTCTTGCCTATTTTTTAACATGCTTAGACATTAATTCGGTCACAGCCTTTTTATTAAGGATTTAAGTGTGTTACTTATGTCTGTGACTAACCTTTTTGCAGGATTGCAGTAATGTTTTGTAACAGACTTCCTTTTTTAGATTTCTACAATACCATGTACTTGTTGAATTGCTGATTCTGAGTGGAGCGCGCTCAGTTGAGACAAAGGAAACTTAAGATGGGATGAAGGTTGCAAGCATTTGTCACTCCAGAGCAGTACCTGTGTCATAAAAGCTTGCAGCTTCATCTTCCTTATTTTAAACTGAGTCATGGAAACTTTCAATGCAAGTTCATTTGTAGGCAGTATTGCATTCACAGTCTGCTACTTGAAGTTCTTTGTCCTCAAGAAGCTCTGCTCAAAACATTGAAAGAAAATTGAGAGTTGCTAAACAGCATGGCCTTGTTCTTACTTAATCTTGTTTTTGCTCAGAGGATTTTGTCAGGGAGATTAAGTTGTCATATCTTGCTTAATTGTTTGGAGCTTTTGAGTGGGAGTACTAATTTGGTGCTGTGGATATATAGAAAAGGAGAAGTAGTCTCTGAGCTGTGTTCAGGCCACTGCTTTTTTTTTCTCGTTTGTAAGCAGAAATGGTTTTGCATAACCCCTGACTTTAGTAAAACTGCAGTTTGTGGTGAATAGGTTATGGTGTATCAGTCTTCAATAGTGAATTACTGTGTTGTCTGTAATCTTAAAGTATTGGAATACCCAGTGCTTCTAAAGTGTCTGCACTTGAGTAACTTCCATCTGAGGTGTGTGTTGTTAGACATCAGTGATTCTTTCAGTTTTTTATGTTCTTTGGGAAGCTCCTTGAGTAAAAAGTAAAATTTGTGATGCCTCCCTGTTAATGTTAAGGGATTTGTTTATGCAGTTTTAGTATCCCTTGAGTCTAATTTTCAGAAATCTTTTGAGCATATGCCTGTTGCCCCAGATGACTTGATGCATTTTTAGAAATGTTTTTCTTTTTCTTAGCTTTTGAGAGGAAGAAACTTTAAATTTGGAATTATCTACACTATTTAATGTGTATCATCATCATGATGGCTTGGCTTCATGAACGAAGATTTGGGAAGGACTCTACCCACACTTGCTACTAATGTGTATCAGTGATAACAGAAATGGAGATTTGGGGGATCTGTCAGAAGTGAAATGGTTTTTTGTGATGTGCACTGGATATAGTTTCATACATACACTGTTCTCTGTGGTAACTGCTTTTTATCAGATGCTTAGTTAGTTGTGACTCAAAATCCTGAAATCCTATTCACAGCTTTTTGCTGTTATTTGTGTAGTGGAGTTGTTACCTTTTGCAGAGGTATGAGACCAGTCTGAGGCATGAATCAGTGGCAGACAATCTTCTGCTTGCTTTTAGTTGCTGAGGTTTGTGGCAGTGTTGTTGCCAAAGGTAGGATGGTGTGTTGTGCTGCTGTTAGACTTCCATTACTGAGCTTGAATCTCTTAGTGCTCTATTCCAGTATGTTCATGGAAGGGCTGGCCATTTGCTGGTGCGTTGCTGGGACTGGCTTGGAAAGGGGACATTTCAATCTGTTGCCCGCTTGCTGTGCTGTTCCAGCCTGCAGTTCAGGTGACATCATTATTAGTTTGTGGTAAGGATGCAGACTGTCAGTTTAACACATCTGGGTTTGTGTGTCATAATTTAAAAGCCTCTTTTTGCGTGAGGCTGTTACTTGAGGTGAGAAGAACCTCAGTCTCCGACCCTGTATTAGAGATGTAAATGTTTTATGAGCTACAGTCAGAATGAAAGCAGAGTTTGGCTTTATTCACAACATACCCTTGTTTTCTTTTCAGAAGAATGTCCCACTCCACTTCATACAAGCATGGTAATGGTATTTCGTGTTGCGAATTTAAAAAGACTTTAAAATTGATAGTCATTGGTGATGTTGAACAGGGAGTTTGGGTTTTATTTAACACACTGAAGTCTTCTGTGTGTTAGGAATATGACTCTTGTATTGCTGAAATACATTTGCCAGGGGTAGAATTGCTTAGGCTGCTTTTTTCAAGTCAATTGATCTCAAACGAAATGGGTGCCTTAGTAAGTGTTCAGCAGTGTTGAGGATGTTGCCAGCATTTCTTTAATTTATTAGTCAACCTGAGCCTAAGGCCCTCTAAAGGGAGGAAGTCGCAAATCTAAATCTGAAGAATTTGTTGTTCACCTGTAGTTATCAATTTCACGTAAATCCACTCTTCTAGATTACACTTTGTTTAGAAGTACCTACTTTTATCTACTTTTTATCTACTACTATCTACCTTTGAGTCTTATCAGAAGTGTTTAGAAGCTGGTTGGAATTTGCCTTGATTCATGAGAAAGAGGCAAATTCTTTCAAATGATACTGCTTACTCCACTTCAGAAATTAAAAATAAATGTTTTATACAGTTGATGGTAAAATTATTGGTCAGTCTTTGGTTTATTGTTATTTCAGTAGTTATCAAGAAAACTGACAATATACTGGTTTTCTTTGAAGAAGGAAGTTGGTAGAGATTCTGTCTAGAGTGTAGTGGAAATGCATGTTTCATCCCTAAGGCTTTTTTGAATGGTATGATTTAGGACATTTGAGTATTGGATCATACAGAAACTTAGTGGATTCAGTGGACCTTGTTAGTGAACCTGTAGCTGTAACAAGAAGAGGATGGTTGGACAAAAGTAGGTTTATATCTGCTCTAGCAGTGAGGACAACCCAAGTTGCTATTATGCATTTAGACTGAAGTGCAACCCTAGGAAAACAATCTGCCTGTTAGCTGCTGGAGCAGTAAATCCCTGAATAATGTGAGAACTCCGAAGTTTGAATTTAACTTTCTAACATTTCATTACCTTTTGCTTTCCTTTTTGGAAAGCATGGGCAGGATAAGTGGTTTTCTTTCTAGAGCAGTTTGGTGTGTTTGCCCTAAAATGAAACTTCAGTTTCTGAAATAAATTGAGTAGATTTAATTAAAAATAAAAATGTAAACAGAAGACAGCAAAAAACCAAAATACTGTACATTATGCAGTGTGTAAGATTTAATTTTCTTTTTCATTTCAATAATTAGTAATATCTTGGCATTTGCTGAATATTGCATTAGTAAAACAATACGAATCCTTAACTTTCACTGGTTTACTGCTCCTGGATTTTCCTTCTGAAGGTGTCATTTTTTTACTGCTATTTTAAAAGAAAAATTCTCTAATGATTATAACTGTATTCTTATGCTTACAATATCCTTTCCATCCCTTACTGGTCATTTGTGCAACTCCATGTATGTACAAGTCTTGGTCTGTTTATAGTAATGTTTGTGGCTGATTTCCGTTAAATTTTGTGTGAATGGCAACATGGAAAAAAAAGATGAAAACTTCTTTATATTGGAATGATTACCCTGTGAATTGGATATTGCAAAAGAACTGAGACTGCTGTCCTGGATAGGCAGTGTGGCAGGAGAGGAGGGCAGGGAATGAAATGAGGCTTTGTAAGCTTTTATGCTCAATAGAGCTACTTGTTGACTGGTATAAAACATTTATTGGGGGGGGGCATAATGAGTATGTAATTGGGCAGTACAGTGATCAGGCTAGATTTTCTTTCTTTTGGCAGAGCATTGTGCATTCAAGTTAGTACGTTATGAATTTCTGGAAAATGTTGCTGTGCAGTTGGTGTATTCTCTGAGGCCACTGCTCTGCTAGGAAGATGGCAAGTTTTTGTGCTTTTGGTTGAATATTTATTTCAATACAGCAGGCTACATAAAAATGCAGTGAAGAAAAATTATGATTTGTCTTATTACTTTTACATGTGGCAAATCAAAATGGCCACGATAGGCTGTTTAGTTACTGCTGGGACATTGGATGTTGTGTTCCTATTGTGCTGCTTTATTTACTCCCATGTGCAGTACTTCAGAAAATGTTCCAGACAAAGATTTGCACTGAACTAAAAAAGCCAGTTGAAATACGCCTAAGACACTTTAATTTAGTCTTATGCCAGATAAGTTTCTATCATTTTCACTGTTTAAACAAGTCTTAATTAGTTATCTCCATAAAATATCATCACCATTAACTGTCTTGCTGTTTTCTCTGTTAACAAATGGTTAGTGTCTGTCAGTTGGGCAGTATTTGTTCTATTGAGGAAGTTCAGGTTCTGCTATTGCCTCTAGTTTATTGGATTTGATTGCATGGTAGCTGAGTTGGAACATGGGTTCATGGAACAGTATGTATGAAGTTGACACAAATGGAATGAACTTCCTTGCTTTTCTGCTGCCCAGTGTTTCTTTCCACATGCCTGGTTTCTGGGCACAGAAAAGATGACTTTATTGGAATAGTCCAATCCTTAACTAACTGAGAATATGAGTTTTTCCTAGTTTCAGAGTTCAGTTGGTATTAGTAGAGACATTAATTAAATGTGATAATTACTAGAGAAAGTTGACTGTGTTGCAAAATGGAATACTCTTATTTTACTCTATATTATATCTGTTTTTCAAGTTCAGCACAGTGTTGAACCCTTGTTGCAGTTCAAAGTGTCTTGGATTAGCAGTTTGGATCTGGAAACTACTTAAAATGAGTCTTGGCATGACAGAATCTCAGATCTGTAGCAGGCATTAAGTCACAGCCCCGTTTTTGAATTAGTTCCCAGAACCTTCCTTCTTGTGCTTTCTGGTGATTTTCATGCATTAGTAAGGAGGATGTGATTGTTTGAAAGACTAGGTGATAGCTTTGATATATTAACCCTGACTCTGACCTGAACTATGACTTGTTCGTCACTAGGATTAGTGTTAATGAAGGCTTGCTCACACAGTTGCACCACTACAGTTTTATGTAACTGCAGTGCTGATGCCCTTCTTGGCCGTCTTCCAGTTAGGAGTAGCTCTTTCCAGCTTTAACTGCTTTCAAAATAATGATTAAGCTGAGGAAACTCACCGTGATGATGCAGTAAACGTTTCCATGGGGAGTTCTGTAACTGAGTTGGAGTATTCATAACACAATGTGAATTTCCCTGTGGTGCATCAAAGATATATATTTGCAATTGCTGAATCTTAAGATATGTTAATAAGAAATTTCAAAGTAAGTGTTTGTCCCTTCTTCCTGAAGAAAGTGGAACCAGTAAGGAATGTCTAACTATAAGAGGAAAAGATGAGAAGTGCTATAAGGGACTGTCTTGAGGGACAGTAGTGTGCTGTCTGTCTTATCAGTCCTGTTTCTGGGATATGAACTAGTCTTGGTGATCCTTTTCTCATGATCTGCTTTGCCAGGCATGTAGCTGGGGGATGCAGAGCTGATCACAAGTCACAGCCACTGCAAAATGACTTGGGGTTAGGCTTTGCTAAAGGTGAATGCATTCAAGTCAGGGGAACCCCCACAACTTTTTAGAGGTAGACCTCCAGTTGCACATTGCTCTCTGCATACTCTTTTAATTTGGTGGCCTTTTAAAGATCTTCTACAACTTTCCCAGGCAACCTGAGCTGGCAGTACTTGCTTGGCTGGGTTGTCAGATTCCTAGATGACTGCTGTGCATGGATTTAACCACATACTAGAACCTTGCTGCCTCAGTATAAAAAGGTAATTTGGCAATATGGTTTCCATGTTTACATAGAATCTTTAAGACCATAACTTGTATGAAGTGCCTAAAACTCTTGTTCTCCGGAGTACGTTTGCTTTGGGTTTGGAAGCTTCCCAGCAGCAAACATCAGTTCAGCAATCCTTTCACATGTTCATTCCTGAAGTTCAGGTACAGATCCAAATGTAAAGCAATGTTATGCATAGAATAAAATGGAGGTGTGGGTAGTGAACCTGCACCTGTAATTGTACTGTAATTGTCCTGGGCACCATTGGGGATGTATTTGTGGTTGGCCCTGTAAATGCCCACATGGCTTGTCCTGGTGACCGAGGCAGTAGGTATTGCTGGAGCAGCCATGGTCAGTTTTTATACAGCTGTGGCCGCTCAGGTCGGACATGATCCCTGCAGGGTGGAGCCACGGGGTGTGCAGTCTGGGAGGATTGCAGCTCAGCACAGAGGGGCCCAGGGGCCCCTTGTGAATCAGCTGCTGTGTAGTAGGTGTTTCTGCTATCGAGCCCAGCTGCAGGTGGGTGTGACTGCTGCAGCTGCTCTGATACTTGCTTGGTGACTCAATTTGGGGCTGGGCACAGGGTGAGATGGAGGGGGCATATGCGGAGCTGATAGAACACGTGGGGTCTGAAACTGTGCACAGTGAATTTGAGGGTTTTTTTTTTGGGTTGGGTAGAATTGGCTTTAAAATATTTTACAGATTGAATAGGTATGTTGTTGGCTCTTACTCATGTTTGGAAAATGAGTGTTAGATTCACTGTGGTGCTGTATTTAGACCACTGGAGCATTTAAAAATCACCATGTATATCTTCAGTATGTTGAAGAAAGTGCAGTGTTCCTGCATCCATGCTACAGGATTACAGTAAATTAAGTACATTGGTGTTTTCTGACATTTTGAAGGGACTAATATCAAACTGTTCAGACAGGCCATCTGGTAAATTTTCATCTTGTTTTTTCCTTGAAAAGGGGAGATCTCGTAGCAGGAATGAAATAATATGTCTGCATTGAGCAATCTACAGAAATACATAAAGAAATTTTAGTGATTTTTATCTCAGTAGAAGGGTATAGTAAATAAATAAAAACAGAATGATTAAGACAAAAATATTTAACAGCTATTTCACTCCATAATCAGTGTTTGAAAAAAAGATTTAGGCTGTTAGTGTGACTGAGGAGCACAGACTAGTATATTATGATATACTACTTATATTTAGGGGAATTAAATGTGTCTATTTTTATAAATATAGACATATAAATAGTTTTTTTGTTATTGTAATGCATGTGCATCACAATTGTGTGATGTTGTGAGTATTGCTTTGACAATCCCTGTGGTAAGTCATTCTACCTGGCTCTAAGCATGCAAGATACTTTTGATGTAGGACTAATTGCCTAGCTCCTGGAAGGCTGTTATTTGAGTATGAGACTTACACTGTTTTCCTTCCCTCCGCCCCCCCCCCTTCCATAGCTTTAAAGAGAGTAACATACAGTTTTAGTCAAGATGCTGTAGGGAAAGGTTTTTAGGATACTGATGGTTCAGGTTGCAGTAACGCGTGTGTGCAGATTGACCTTTTAACCTTTGTAGGGTACTAAACAGGTTAGTCATGGTATTGTACCTCTTTGCTTTTGTGATGGACTGTTTTCCTAACCTACAGGGTTAGAGGTGGGGAGGAAGAAATTTTTGAAATAGTAATTTGTCAATGCTTATGCAGTCAGAAGGCTCAGAAGACAGAATTTGCATTATAATATCTCTAATTCTGCACCATGCTATGTCATTTAGTCATTGTCTCTGTGTGTCACTCTCGGAAGAGTTTAAAACAAAATTTTTTTTTATTGCTTCATTCACTCCCACCTATCAGTCTGCTTAAGTAGACCGTTCTTTACTGTAGTTGCTTATAACATCCACTCTTTGCCATTTACAAAGCACTTTGACTTCATATGTTGAACTGTTCGGGTGATTTGAGCTTAGGCACAAATACAGATCTGAAAGATGTTGAGAATTATCTCTCTTCTCATTTCAGCTGGGATTTTTTGTGTTTGTGTTTTCATATCGAGGAAAACCAGCTTACCTTGAGAAGTAGTTGATAGGGAGGCCAGAAGCAGGAAGAGTTTGGCAAATGCTGCTTTTGGTATTCTACGTGTCAATACTTTTATTGCGGAGACTGAGGTGCAGGAAAATTTGGTCTGATCTGTATGCATAAACAGAAGGAGTTACCTAGAACTAGTTACAAGTAGTCTCAATGGTTAAGGAAACAGCATTGCTTCAGTGAACTTAAAACCTGATTTTGTGCATCTGTGTAGGCTGTTGATAAGCCTATTTAAACTTTCTGACTTAATGTTGAGGGGAAAATGCCTGTTAGTTCCTGAATTGGCATGTTAGGACTCTTCAAAGTGTCAAAAATTAAAGGCTACTTGCTTGCTTGTAATGGAATGAAGTTTGAGAGTAAGACCAGTGAAAGGACATACTGCATTATTGTAACTAGAAAGGCAAAGTGAGTTTTCCTCTATCTGAAAAAGAAAAATGCATATGGTCTCCTGAAATACTTCTGCATTTGGACTATGCTGTGGTCCAGGCTGTAGACAGCTTGCCTTCTTCCCTCAGCTCTTCGTTCACCTTCTACCTTCTTAGAATGTAGACTGTTAATTTCTTTGAATACATACATGGTGAACAGTCTTTCTTTTTTCCCTTAGGGACCAGTTACTCTCCACAAGAGAATTCACACAACCACAGTGCTCTTCATAGTTCAAATTCACATTCTTCTAATCCCAGCAATAATCCAAGCAAAACTTCTGATGCAGTGAGTATTTGTGATTGGTGTTCAGCCCTGTGTCACCCCATTCATATACAGTATATTTTAATAATTTTGTGTAAGGAAAGCAGCACGTACATTACCTGCTTCACTGAATTTTCCAACTTCTGTCTTTATTTTATAAACACTGTAAATTCATGATGCACTTACTGTAAAACTATTCTAATTGATACTCATTAGAGCTTTGAGATACCTGCCTTTAATTTTAAAATACTAGTTTATTTAAATTAAGGAAGAAATACTTTTCATGACCTTTGTGGTAAATCTAGAGAAGACAGTGTGATATTAGTTATTTAAGATGCATTACACATTGTGAATTTTAGTCACTTCATTATCCAAGTTTTAGTAGTTAAGGTGGTGTTTAAATTGCACTAAAATAAAATAGGTACACTTGCAATGTATAGAAAAATTTTGGAAGTATAATAATTTTTGAGGAAATTTTAAGGTGAAGGAAACTAATATTGTCAGTATTGACATTAGTGTATCTCACTAAACATACTATTAGATTTTTGTTTAAGGTTTGGTGGGAATGAACCAGAGGAAACCATTGCAGAATGCAGCGGGAGTGTAGTGGTCACATCTTCAAGCTATCAGTGAAACAGGCATTTAGAGATGGTGTAGATGAAAAACAATGTGGTTTTAAAAACAGTGAAAACTCTGAAATTTGTATATTAAAATTCTCAAGTGGTCTTTTGTCCAACACTGTTTGTACTTTAAAGGCTTATGATTCTGCGGATGATTGGTCTGAACACATCAGCTCTTCAGGCAAAAAATACTACTACAACTGCCGAACAGAAGTTTCACAGTGGGAAAAACCAAAAGAGTGGCTGGAAAGGTATGTGCTTGTGTTTGTTTTAATTGTATAAGGAACAAATATTCTTAAGCTTGTTTAAGAGTTGAGCTTATCTAATAGATTACTGCTATAACAGATTGTGGTATAAGTCTGCTGTGTTTCTACCCTTACTGTGACCTCTGGCACTTATTTTATCCCTTGACAATCCAAAGCCTGAGGGGGAAGTATTGGTTGCTTTGTTTGTTTTGATTTTTGGTGAGTGGTGTTTTTTTATGTTTTGTTTTCGGTTCTGTTTTCTGTTTTTTTTTTTTTTTCGTATTGTTAGTAAGCTGAATTGGTACATTGTGGGCTTCAACAAGCATGGGTGTAAGGAAGCAGTGGCTGGAGTTTGCCAACCCTGCCTGTAGTAGCAAGCTCTTAGAGCAGTTTAATTCATCTCATGTAACTTCACCTGTAGAAACTGTTATATTATTAGATGATCTAAGTTCTTACTTAACTTTTGTTTTCTTTTCTTCAGAGAGCAGAGACAAAAAGAAGCAAGCAAAATGTCAGTTAACAGTTTTCCAAAAGATAGGGATTACAGAAGAGAGGTGATGCAGGCGACAGCTGCCAGTGGGTTTGCCAGTGGAAGTATGTGGTTTTTTTACAGCAATATGTTCTTGCCTTGTTTGCATTACTGTTTTCTTTTCCAAACTTAAAAAAATTTAAAAATCCCTTTTCTTAGCTGTTTTTCTCACCTTTTTATATATAAAAGCAAAAGTGGATAGCACAGTCAGCTCTCCCAAATGTTGCTTCTTTAAATAACTTTAAGCCTTTACTAGTGCAAC
Organism: Pachyramphus minor; assembly: GCA_013397135.1. Lineage (NCBI taxonomy): Eukaryota > Metazoa > Chordata > Aves > Passeriformes > Tyrannidae > Pachyramphus > Pachyramphus minor. The sequence continues at coordinate 9,767 of VYXB01010177.1, read as the reverse complement.
ACTTGCTTAATGCTGTTCATGGTGCTCCTCCTTTTTGCAGCTTTTACTGCCTAATTTAATTATCTTCATGGGTAGTTATTAAAAAAAACTTGCACAATTTATGGTTTAGTTGGACTGTCATGATCATTGAGACCTGCCAGTGTCATATTTTGAGCTTAAAAATAGAGATGCCAAGGTCTCTTTTAAAGCCTTGATTTCACATCTGAAAATAATAAGCTAATTGAATGGGTGGGTTATGATATTAAGGTTTTCAGAGGCTTGCGTATGGTATTGCAAGCGTATTTTCATTGCACCAATACTCTTAGCAAAACCTTTTCTGGACTATGTAACTTTGAAATTTTTTTTCCTTCTAGCTTTAATCTTTGTAAGTTCAATTTTTTTGTGGAAAATAGTTGTACTATGGGATTCTGTCTGTATGCTGATGTAGTTTGGGTGAATTTGTAGCGTAGTTCTCAGGATGATTAAAAAGTAGAAGAGTATTAATCTTCCCTCACAATCTTGGAACTTGACGAGGTAGAGATGTCTAAAGGACTGTTTTTCTGTGTATACTGAAATGTAGTGCATGTGCTAAAACATACTGGATGCTACAAAAAGATAGCAGACATGCATAATGCAGTATTTGTTTTGTGACAGGTGACAGTCTAAGAATCTGTAAAAAGAATTACTCTGCATTTGCTCGATGTGTTCCCTGAGGAGCATATTTTGAAGTCTTATGATTGCGTGACAAATGCAAATTAGTCACTCATTTAGTATATATAGTTGTCTCGAATTAATTCAACTGTAAGTAAATTTGTTGTAGTACTCAAGTGACGTGAAGAGGAATTCTTTGAAGGCTTAAACCTAAATTATACTTGATGTTCAGGATTTTCAACGAACAAAAGAAAAATGGCACAAATTATCTCTTCAGACTAAATACAAGATGGAAATAATAGATTTTGATTTAGATTTTTTTGAGGAGTTAACTTGACTGTAACACTTGTTATAAAGCAGCCTTTCATCAAAACACAGTGCTTAACTGGAACTCTAAATCAAGCAAAGGTCAGAAAATGCATTTTGTCAGTGAGTAGAACTAAATTTTGCCTTTTTTGATGCTGATCTACTTGAGGCTTTTTTTAATCGTAAGAAGTTCAGTCAGCTCTAGTTGTTGGTGTGCAGCTGTATTAGTCAAAGTCTCTGCAATCTTAGACTCGTTTCTAATTTAATCCTTTTTTTCTTATTGCAACGTCACTTGGGGAATCCTGAAAAAAGTGGAAGACAAGCATTCCAGTGACACCAGCAGTATGCTCCCACAGAATATTTTATCTCAAACAAGCAGGCACAATGACAGAGACTACAGACTGCCAAGGGCAGAGACTCACAGTAGTTCTACTCCAGTACAGCATCCCATCAAACCAGTGGTTCATCCAACTGCTACCCCAAGCACTGTTCCTCCTAGTCCATTTTCTCTACAATCTGATCACCAGCCAAAGAAATCCTTTGATGCTAATGGAGCATCTACTTTATCAAAACTGTCTACATCCACATCTTCCATCCCTGCACAGAAAACGGAGAGAAAAGGTATGTCAAATGAAATTCCCTCTAGTTTTCAAGATGATGCATTGCATTTACATTGCTTGTTCCAAGTATGCTAGTTCTAGGATTTAAAGGTATTTTTCCTGTTTGATTATGTGTGCTTAGAACCTGGTTACAGTTTTGATGTGTTTATTTCCTCCTAAACCACGTTTGCTATTTCATATACAACTTCAGATTGACACTGTGGTGTTTGCTATTTACTGGCTTATTCTACAAATTAACATTTCAAATGATAATTTGAAGAAATGTATTTTAGTAGGACATATTTTTTGTCTTCTCTCTTGTTGTTTTGGATCTTTGCCATTTATTTGAGTTCTTAACATAGACATAGTTACACTATTTGAAAGTCATTTTGGACCATTATGTTTTATGAACTGCTGTTACTGTTTGGAATGCCAGTGTCAAATCTTTCAATCAACACAAGTGCAATTCTTAGAGAGAGCGAGACAGTTTTCTTCACGTAACAGCAAATCATCTGTTTTTAATCAGTATTTTGTGAAATATTGGATCTTCAGTTATAAAGCTGCTGAAAGTTTGTGTTTCTGTGTAATACCAATCGTAAACAGTTTGAGTCAACAAGCGAAGATCAGGACCTCACTGTGCATTGTTTGTGACCCTTCAAAAGTCTGTATTTTAGTTAGATTTACTTCATTACTAGGGAAGAAGAGCTCAAGAAGATTGTGAGAGTGAGAGTTGTGTCATTAGTGATAGTGTGATACTTGGTATCACACTTGAGTTTTTTCAGAGTAATATTTTATACAAGAATTTTATTTTGAGGTCTTTGGGAAGGGGAAAAGTAATTTTTGATAATCATGGCGGGTTTTACTTTAAAATACTGCCTAATTAGTGTGTCACTGTATTCTTTTTGGGAAGATGGCTTGTTGCCCTGTTCATACTTGCACATTGGTCTAGTTAGAGAAAAATAGTGTAGTTTTGAAAAGAAGACCAGAACAGACTCTGGTCTGACACTGGCCTTGTTTTCTGTTTTTGGGCCTTCAAATTTTCTTTATTAAAGAATTCCAGCTTTTACATAGAGATAAGAGTACCTGACCATCCAAAATATTCGAACAATACCATACATTGACAAATACTGCAGTGAAAGACAATTATGCATATAAAGAATTTTTTTTAAGTGCTTCTTGAGACTTCATGCAATTTTTGCATGACTTGGGTCACAAATGCTGACTGTAAACTACAGAAGAACAGATTATTTTCAGCAAGCCTTTTTCTAATCAACACAATAAAGCATGAAGTAAGGTGTACTAGTTCATGCATGGTTCTTGTTCTGAATACAGTAAACCTGCTTCAGTTAAAGCTCTATGTTCTGATTGCAGTTTGATGCACTTCTAAACGTTATAGTGCAAAACATCCACACCAAGTATTCTCTTCTTTAGTGTATCTATTTCTATATCTAAAATACACTTTAAGAAAATCCTTACTATGACTCAGTTCTGGCATGTTCTTGATTCCTGTTTGGTGTGTGATCAGACTTCAGACTGGATATTCCTTCCCTGCTTTACTGCACATCTTTAGTAACTGAGCAACTGAAGAAACTTCCCATTGTGACAACTGCTACAAACGTTGGCAGAGAGTTCTAATATTTCTTGCACACAACATTGATTGGAGAGGATACAATTGGATATGAATAGTGAAAATGATCACACAGAGCAGTCTTGACCCTAAATCTTACTTTAGAATCCCTGTTACCATGCATGGTTCCATATTCAATAATTCACTTAATTTCTGTATTCCTAGGTAGATTTTTTTAAATTTTATATGGCTTAAATGGGTAGATTCTGTGAAATACTCATGCCTGATTGATCTAAGTGTTTCCTGGCACTTGATTGTGAGCATATATTGTACTTACTGAGCTGCAGACGGTGGATTACAGAAAGTTAGAAAATAATTGAAGAATTAGAATAGGTGAATGTTGGGCTTGAAATTCTTGTTCTAGAAAATGTGAGTATTTTACATGTTGGTTGAATTTACCTCTTACAGAAACAGAAAAATTCAGTGTAGGTTCTGTTGTGATAAGAGATCATTCATAGAGTATATTCAGTTGACTTGCCTTTTTCTTATTTTGGGAATGTTGGACTGTCTTTTTAAGGAAATGTAACCAGTAAATTTTCTGTAGCATTTTGCATATTTAAATTTAAAAGAAGGAAAGAAGCAGTGTTTTGGATGGTTTACTTCTGTTACTCATTCTCTCAGAGGTGACTGTGAACCTGCAGTCTTAGAAAGTATTCGTTTGTAGCTGTTATAAAAATGAAAATAAAATAATTGTCCTGAGACACTTGGTTCAAGCAGTCATCTAAAAGTGCCTTTGTAGAACTGAAAAATAGTTTAAGAGGTTTATTTTTACACTAGTAAAGCAAACAGCCTTTGACCTTTTTCTGTTCACTGGCTGTGCCATCCCTCTCTCTTTCTAAAAAGAAGTAAAGCTGTATTTTTTTGTCTATAAAAACAGCTTGGTCCAAATGACTGAATAATATATGCAGTACTCCTTGCTTAAATGAATTCTTGCTTCTTGTCAATGTGTTGCTGGCAGTCTTACGCCAGCATATGTGTACCACTGTTTTAATAGTTCTGGTTTCAGTGTGTGTGTTTTTTAATGCAGTAATAGTTATGAACAGCAGAACAACAAAAAAACCGCAAAAGCCAAAAACAATGCTTTTTTCAGCTCAATCTCTTTTGCTGCAGGGGTATGTTGTAGTCCCACAAGGAGATTGAATAAAATTCCTGGCTGAACTATAGCTCAGCTGTTAGCAGTAGTCCTCTGCCCTCAATGGCTGGCAGTAGTGGAGAGTTCCTGGGGAACTATTTGACCTCTACCCTTTGGTTTGAATGTTCCAGTCAGAATCTGCTGCTTCTGTTTGTGCTCACTGTGAGTGCTTTATGCAGGTAAAGTGTGGGGTTGCTTTTCCTACTTTTTGGCTGCTTGATCTGTAGGGCACATCACTTTTTCCTATTTCTAATGCAGTTACTGAATGAAATGTTGTATTGTCCATACCTTAACAGTGTGTCTGTCTGTAGGATACTACTTCTCACAGCTTTACTCCAAGTCCCATCAGGCAGCACTTCTGTTTCTAGTGCAGCAATACTCTAAAATTATGACAGAGCAGAGTAAGCTGGCCAGTGCTATGCTGGGTGGGTTGTGACCCTGATGCTTCTGATCCTTTTCTCACTCCTGTGGTTTTCTTACTTGCTAGTCTTTAGCGGTCAGTTCCTAACATTGCTTCTGGTATCATTGCATCTTCTTTGGCTGAGTTTTGCAGTTTTAAGTGTATTACTCAATCCATGTGGTGGTTAGAAAAAGTTACATATGTGAGACTGTTGGAAGTTTCTTCCAGTGCTTTGTACTTGCTTGCTGAGCATTGCTGTTACATTTATTTCGGCAGCAGAGGTAAAATACAAAAAATCGGTTTGAAGACTGGTATAATCTAAATGTGAAAAATAGGGAATTTTTTGTATTTTAGATCATTTGACTGTATTTGAGAACGCAGTTACTCTTGTTGCCGTAGTTTCCTGTGGCGAAATGTATTTACAGAATGCATTGCCTTTAAATATTTATTTTTATTGTGGCTTAAGGTTCTTAGTAGATCAGAACTGAAGTATGTAAAACAGATAAATGTGACTGTCAGTGCTCAGAGAACTTAGCTGAGGGACTGTACATTCAGGTACTTAAGCACAGAAAATATGATTCTTAATAATGAGCAGAAAATGGAGCAGTTCTGTTAGCTGTTGGTTAATCAGTGGAGCAGAGATGAGGTTTATGGAGCAATAAGGCATGAAGTCCTGAAAATTTAGTAATGTGGTTTTCCTCTACAGAGAGCACACTGAGAGAGCACATGTGCATGGTCATTGCTAGCAGTGCAAAGAGAACAACTCAAACTCACAAAAGAGTGGTTGAGTAAAACTATAGAGTTGAATCCAAAGGACTTTGGATTGATTTGTTTTGTTTTAAATGGCATAAAACGTCATTAGTGAAAGCTATTGGAACACTCAAAGGGTCACTTGAATAATTTACAAATTGTCTAGTCAACAGTAGTGGCTAATTGCCATGTCATTAGAAAAAAACCCCTCTCTGTTGAAATAAATCAGAAGAGCAAGCCATAAATAGCAGTGTTTTAAAGCTCATGTATGGAGTGCTAGTATGTTAAGTGTCACAAAGAGCACTGTGAAGGAAGGCCCTTCCTCCTCAAAAATGCATTTCTGCTTTTTGATTCTTTTTTCCCCACTCAGTTCTCTCTCACACTAAAAGTTCTCAGCACACTGTGGGCAAGAAGGGAGTAAGCAAGTGGTAGGGACAGGTACTGGAAGGACTCCAGCAGATAGAACAGGGTGACCGAGGCACGGCAGAGGTGCAGGACTTCATCCAAACAGAGTAGCTGAGCAGTCAGAAGGCTTAGTTTTTCACCCTCCTGCATTAAAAGCAGTAGGCTCAGGGATTGTCTTTCAGAATGTTGGTTACTAGTGGATCAGCTGTTTGCTTAGGACGAAGTTGATGGCCCAGAAAGTTGTTCAGTTTTATGATACAGTTCTGTGTGTAGGCTGCATCTAATAAACTTGTTTGCGTGGTTGTCAGAAAGCATACTGTATTTTCACATTGTTTCAACAAAGTGAATAGACTTTTTAAGAAGTTTTCTTAAGAGCTCCAGACATTAAAACTTCAGCGTGTGTAGCTTATAATGGAAAAATTGGTGCAAAGTCTTATTTTTAAAATCACAAAAAATTTAAAAAACAAATTTTTTTTGTTTGTTTGGGGTTTTTTTGTAATTCAGAGGAAGAGATAAAATAAATTTTAATGAATGAAGATTTTAATACTTCAAAAGATCACAGCAGGCTGTGTTCTACTTTTGGTTTTTACTTCATTGTTTTAATATTTCAAAAGCTTTCCTTGGGACTTCCATGATAATAGTCGAAATTTTAGGTGAGGTTGAAGAATCACTTGCATGGCATTTTTATAGAAATTGGTGTTGACAATGAAGAGGCTGCAGATTTGCCCTGTTCATTCTCCAGTCATGGTCTAAGATTTTTGCAGGCCTTGCAGCTTAGTCATTTCTTTACAAAATTTTTTTTGTAATACACGGACTGAATTTACATTTCTGTTGGAAAAAAATCCTGTTGTAGGTTCAAGATTAGTCTGATTGAGGCGTAATGATTCAGATTAGTTTTATGAATGATTGCCATGTAATCCAAATCCTTATTTTGCAATAATAGTGTAGATAGCGTGTTAATGAATGTGAATTGATGTTGACACAGGTGTAGCAACCAGTTTATTGGAGTTGTAAAACTACAGGACTTAGATTTATGAGGATACTTAACTTTTCTCACCATGCTGTGTTCATCTTGACTGTGTTTCGTGATGTTTGAGGCTTCAAGTGCACTTAAGAACTACAGGACTGTATAATTAATAAGCATTTTTTAAAAACCCTAAGAGATGTTTTAGAAACTAGAAAATAGTGTTTCGATGTTGGAAAGTAGACTTAACTGTGTGCAAAACATACAATGAAACAGTATCTCAAAGCAGGTCAGAAAAGGGGGGTGAAAGAAAAGGAGGGAGAGAGTGACGAGTTTTTGCTTCTATTTGTGGAAAAACAGGGGAAATCACTCCACTGAGTGATACCTGAGGATTTTTGTCAGGCCAACGTTTCATCTTGAGAAGTTTTGACCAGTTACATTACCTTCAAAAAGCAAAACTTGCAACCTCTATATAGCATCATAAATTAAAGCAGTTTTTAACCTTTGTAGTTATATTATACAAAAATGGATGTGAAAATATTTAGAGGCTGTGTTTTATTGGCAGTATTTCTAGGATTTAGCTCTGTGAAATGAAGCATCCAGTCTGGAACCTTGGAGTAAGATAGATTGGTTTAAATCACTGTAAAAAAAATCGTGATTATACACAATGAGTGGGTAGTCTGTATTTTTAGCATGTTTGTTTCCATCACAGAGGAGTTTCTTGTTGTAGAAAAGAAAAGGTAAAGATTGCAGGTTGAGTTAAGAATTTACTGGAAACAGCAATGAACTAAGAAATGAACAGTAACAGCAACAACATTAATAAAAGGGTGTGCAAGAGAGGCAGACAATTTGCACATGAAAAAAACTCACCACGTGTGAACCCACAGTACATGAACTGCTGCCATGGTACCATGACTGGAAAAAGTTACGGCATACAATGCCAATGTCATTCAGCAACCATCGTTATACAATTCAACATTACAGACTATTTCCACCCAAAAGATCAAATCCCCTTGAGGTACACATTGTGTTTCTCTGTCCCTGTGCATTACCTACCAAGTGCACCCAGGTCCTTGAGCAAAAACAATCTCATGAATGCATTTCCCTTTACTTGGGGCAGGACTAATTCAAACTGTCTTCCCTAGCACATTCCTCATATGCACCATGGAGACTTTATCCCCTTCTACAGTATGTGGAGGTTTTGGCTGGCCAGGGCCAGCTTGATTGGTGGAGTTTCTAGTGTTAACTAAGCAGGTGGCTGTCACTAAATGTCGATCCCACTGTTGGAAGGTTCCACCACTCATTGCTTTCAAAGTGTTTTTAACAGTCCATTGTACTGTTCAGCTTTTCCAGAGGCTGGTGTGTGATAGGGGTACGATATCCCCACTCAACGCTGTGCTCTCTTTCTACATGACACACTTTTACAGCCACCTTCTGTCCCTGGGCAGCAATATCTTGTCACAGTTCAGCAGCCCAGTGCATTTACTTCTGCACTGCAGGTTTGTCTTTTTCCATCAGTCCAGACACCCCTACGGAGCATTTGCTGCCATCCATGAGTAGAGGGCTTGCCATCCCTCTTGTTCAGCAATATCTGAAGCCAGCTGGATGCTTTCAGCTCTGCAACATGAATTGATCTGCCTTGTTCACCAAAAGCTGCTACAACTCCTCGCATATGACTCCATACAGCAGCTCTCCCTTTTCAGTGGTACAGCTGATCCCTGCGGTACAGCAGGAACCAACAGTAAAGAGAGCGTGTTGCTTTTCATTTTCAGGTAGCTGATTATATGGTGGGGCTTCCTCAGCATGTGTCGCCTTTTCCTCCTTCTCTTCTGATGATAGGCGGTAATTTTTGTCTTCAGGCCAGTTTGTGATGATCTCCAAGATCCATGGGTGACTAGGATTTCCTGTTCGAGCTTGCTGTGTGATCAACCTGACCCACTTACTGCATGTAGCATCAGTGGCATGGTGTGTGGAAGGGGCTTTCCCTCCGAACATCCAGCGCAGTGCTGGCAGTCACTGGGGCTCACCCAGCTGGTGGCTGAAGCGTTTTTGCAGAGCTTACAGCTCACCCGGGTATAGGGATCACGTGATTATTTCTGGCTCTGCCTCTTCCTCCAGTTCGAGGGCTGTGCTTCCCCTTTTCCCCTCACTAAGCAAACTGATTTGGTTTTGGATTTCTTCTTCTGTATAGGGGTGATTGTTGCCAACATGTTCAGCTGCAGTTTGAGTGACCACAGTGCCTGTTGGTCTGCTTTCCTCTTCCCCCTGAGAGTGCTGTCTACTATGGAAATATGTCTGGCAAAGAATAGCCGTGGCCCAGCAGCACACCACAGCAAGGTGCTGCTCAGCATTCTCCTTTCAAGTGTTCTGTCACTTTAACAGAGTCCTGTCGTTGTTCAGGGGTGAACTTTCAAGCCATTGGAGCAGAGAATTTCCCCCAAAACTGGCCTATTTTCTCTCGCCTTCCATGCCACTCTTGACTATCCACCCTGGGGGCAGATCTCTGAATGGCCTTCCTCTGAATATCTCTCCTGACTCTAAACATGGTGTAAACCATATTGAGGAGATATAGCAGAGATAGCAACAAGACCATGCTTTCCTTAACATCCAGAGGAAATTCTGAATTCTGAAAAGCTGTTTTAAGAGATGTGAAAGAGGAAGAGGGGGTGAAAAGCTGGGGAAAATCATTCTGCTCTGTTCCCTGCACAGTCTGGTTATGATTATTAATGTGCTCACAGAAGTAGTGTCTGAGGTGAGGGCAAGAGAGTAGCACTCAATGCACATCCCACATGACCCTCATTGCCCTTGATTTTATCATGTCATAAACTGATACCCCACAGTACAGTAACAAAGCAATCCTGATCCCTCTCCCTGCTCCGAGAAGGAGCATTGTGATGGGCACACAGTGCCTATATGGGAATATATACAGTCTTAGGTACCACAACCATGTGAAC
>VYXB01010176.1:206481-227441 GCA_013397135.1 Pachyramphus minor | reverse complement strand
TTTTTTTGCTTAATTTGCAAGAGAATTAGCCATCCCATCACCCCAAAAGGTGCAACAAGCATTCTCAGCAGGAGACTGATCCAACCCCCTGGTTACAGTACCAGCTGGGTTAATTAACTGACCTTGTTAATAAACTACCCTTTTACACCTCCGTGACAGCTAAAACCGAGGAGTAAGATTAGAGTGGCCTCTTCCATCAAGGGCATGGCTTCCCTAGGGGGTGTGGGCGGATTAACACCGATTCCAAGGTCAGGGCAGCCCATGTGGGCAGCACCAGGAGATGGATGAGCATCCCTGCGGCGGTGAGCAAAGGTCACTCAGAGCAGGGAAAAGAAGCCAGGTCTGGTGGAACAGCTTTTCTTTGAGGTTTTGGGTGGTTTTTTTTTTAATTTTTAAGCTCAGCTGCATAGGAATAACACTGAAAACCTGGAAATTTCTCCCTTGCTTTCCCATGCAGGGCTGGTGGCTGCAGAGCCCTCCCCCCCCCATCTCACAAACGAAGCCAAGAGACAGAGGAGGGGAGAAAGCAGCAGCGCTTCTCCTTCCCACTGGAAAACTCCCACCCTGTGCTCCTGAATCAACAATACTTGGCAACCCAGGGCAGGCTGGAAGCAGCCCAGCTCCCGGGAAATGCCGCTGTGGCCATACTCTAACACACACCAATCCCAACCACTCGGCTCCTTTGGCTTTTCTGTCTGGGGAAGCAAGAGATTCCGGGATTGAAAGCACTGGCACAAAGAGAGCCACAAATTTTAGTCACAAAACCAGGAATAAAAAAAAAAAAAGTCTGGATTTTTGAGCAAGTCCAAGTTACCACCCCAAGGCATCCGCTGGCTGCGGAGCTCTGCCGCCCACCACCCGTTTGTCCCCTCATTCCCTCTGCCAGAGACCTCCGGAGCCATGGGTGGGTTTTGGCAGCTGAGCTAATGGCTGCGGACGTGCTCCGTGTGCTCCCAGCCCACACTTCGTTAGCCACGGAGGCAGCGGGACAGCCCTTCCCTAATTGCTGGCCCGCTCTGGAGCCAGGAGAGCGGCGAGGCCAGCGGTGCCGGCACACGGAGCACGTCACCACCAGCACCCGGAGCACATCACCCCCGGCTCCTTCCCAACTTCCCACGGCAGCCATGCGGACGGGAATCTGGGGCTGGGGCAAGGGAGGTGCTGCCTGGCATGGCTCATCAATGCCTTTGCTGGGAAGGCTCCAAGGACATCTGAACCCCCTTTGGGTGTGGGGAGCAGCAGTGTCTGGGGGTGATGAGCCCATCCTCAACGCTCATCCCGCTTCCCTGCTCACCTGCTCGCTGGAGGGGATGTGTGTGGGATGTGCCTCCTCACTCAGAGGCTCGATGACAGTCACCTCAGCAAAGTCCTCCACAGACTCCTGGAATTCGGGCAGGGAGCGCCGGCCGTAGCGTTTGCCACCTTTGATGTACTTGGGCTGTGCTTCTGGGGAGGAATCTGTGAAATTCAAGCATAACACAAAGGATAATATGATTTTTTTTTTTCAGATCAAGCTCCCAGGGTTGGTTTGGTCAGAATTGCCACCACCATTCCCACTGGAAAAGCACCAAGGGCTGCACATTGCCAGGACCACTGCCCTCAGTGTGGCGTTGGGCCTGATGGGTTAGGATTGGTTCTGCTCCTCCCTAATAAAAATGCTGTCACTAAGTGGAATCTTCCTCACCCTTCCCCAATTCCCAGATCAAGTTAACAGGATGGGAAAACACTCCCTCAACCTTGCCAAGGGCCTGGGTTGGAAAGTCCATTAGGCCTCTCCTCTTTGCACTAATCTCCATTAGCAGCAGCGGGCAGGTTTAATTAGGGACAGCGTTGCACTTAGGCAGCTCAGGTCTCTGGATCCCTCAGAAACCTGGGCGGCTGCTGCTGCTGCTGTCCGTGGATTTAAATTTCACCTCCATTAAAAGTGTAAAAAGAACCTGGTGAGTGGAAGGAAAAAAAAAAAAAAATAAAAATTGGGAAAGTTTGGAGGCAAATGTCTCTCAGGGGCCGACAGCAGCAGCCGATCCCGGCGACAGCGGGGCAGGTCCCAGCTTGTGCCGAGCACTCAGTGCCAACTGCGGGATCTAAATAACCCCCTTGGAGTCCTCATCTAATTACAGGGGCTCCAACATTCCCCGGCTCCAGCTTCCCTCAGCAAGCTCCTGCCTTTGGGGACCGAATTATCCGGGAGCACTCGCAGACGAGGATCAAAACAAAAAATAAATAAGCACGTTTTTTGGGGCTATTTTCAGTGAGAATCACCCGACGTCTGGAGCAGGGGGCAAATTAAACGGAGGACCAAATTAACCAGGGATTCAATTAGGGGAAGGCTCTGTGCCACGCTTTGTTTCAGTGTTTGCTAACCTGACTGTCGAAACCCCCCCAGGACTCCATCATCTTTTATTTTCCGCCACTTGCGGTGGCAAGAGCAGCAGCTTTTGAAAATTTTATTTGCAGAGGGCTCTGATATAAAATAAATGCAAGACTGCAATACTAATAAGGCACAGGGAAGCTGGTCCATCATTGACAAAGGATACACGGGAAGCAGCGGGTCTCTAAAACCCCCCTACCCAAATGCCTCCTCGGATAATATTCCTTTAGATATGGAAGAAAAGGCTTCAAGCTTGTTAGAGGAAAAAAAAAAATATTCCACAACTTAGCTATGCAATGAATTATAAAATACACAGGATGAGGAGTGCTTTGATTCCTGAAGCCTTGCACTCCATCCAGCCGTGGTGCAGCTCTAGGGAACAAACCCGGCGCCCGTGTTTGAACAAGGCCATCTTAACAAGATTTGCTGCAGCTGGGACTCAGCACATGAAAGTTGGGAGATGGAGGGAGCCGATAGAAAAATCTCGAGGAGACAGGCTGATTGAGCAAGAGCCCCAGAACAAAAGCAAACCTTATCACTCCTATTAAAGCCTGCCTGGTGGTGAACAATCTCCATCCAGCAGCTCTCTCTGAAATGCTAATATTTGTGGCGACTCATTCACCCTGTTATTTCCTCCCTCCCTCACAAGAGGGCTGGGGGCTTTGTTTTTCTTCAGGAATCATTTTTTATTCCTAAGACAGGGATGTACCTCCATGCCCATCTGTCTCTGGAAAGATGGTGGAGGCAGGGGGGGGGGAAAAGGTGGGGGAAGAAGCTGTAATTTAGCAACAGTGAAGCTAAACCTAAATTTTCTTCTGGATTTCCCAAAAAATCCTGTTTCCAACCCTGCCACACTGACAGTGTGTTTAACCACTCCTGCAGCTGGAAATCCAGCTGTATGTGCTCTAGTGGAAGGTGTCCCTGTCCATGGAAGGGGTTGGAACAAGATGGTCTTCAAGGTCCCTTCCAACCCAAGCCATTCCATGATTCTGTGAAACACAGGTGCCTTCACACTGAGCTCCCTGCAGGCACAGGAATGGGAACAATGGGAGCATCTCTCCCCCTTATGTGCTTGAAGCATTTGGAGGCTGGCAGCTGATTTCTCTCTCCTGTTTGGCCTGAGCACCCTGGGTGAGCTTGTTTTCCCTTTGTAATTAAAAAACTGTGAAGCCTGAGAACATCCCCAGGAGGGAAAGGTGACCCTTCACAGCTTGAGAGCAGAAAGTTTGTTCCTGCTTTGCTCTGATTTTAAAACTGGCTGTACCTGAGGAGAGCCCAGCTCAAGCATCCTGAAATCCCCAGAGCTCAGGCACCCTGAAATCCTGTTCCCAGAGCCAGGTTTTTGTTAACACTGGGTTGTGGCTCTTCCCCTACTCTGTGCCACACTGGCATAAGGGACCACATCCTGGAAGCACGAATCCATCTCCATTCCAGAAAGCCTCATGCACCACCATCTCTCAACCATGGATACCTTCCACACCTGCAGCATCCCCTAAGCCTCTCCATCTCCTGCTTTCCCAGCCCAAACCCCCAGCACAGCAGCCTTGGTGCTCCCACTATTCCCAATATTTAGGGAATGCCAAGTGCACACGCCAGCAGGAAGCTCAGTGAGGAGCTGAACAATCTCTCATCCCCAGTCAAAACTGATGAGGAAAGATTACAGAATCATTAAAGTTGGAAAAAAGTGTCCGAGATCGTCAAGTCCAGCCTTAGATGGGAAGAGCTGCTCAATCAACACGTGCTTTCAAAAGACAAAGGAGGAACAGGGGAGAGATGTCAAAATCATGGCTTTCAGTGAGGCAGGTGCCCATGAGACAGTCCTGTGTGCTATTTATCCCCCAAAATATAAAATATCTATCTGTACTGAACAGAGGGGAGGATACTTGTGTCCAGGTACCAACTTCTCCCACCAGCAGCAAGGCAAGATGCTGCAGCTCACAGACTCCCATTACTGTGTGGGTGACAAGGCACCAAGAAAGGGGAAAAAAAGAAAAAAATTAAATAGGTTGAGCCCTCCCTGCCTCCCACAGCCCTCAGCAACACTCAGGCTTAGCAAAACACACACTCTAGAGCCGGTGCCTAATTAAACACTGAGGTCTGATCTGCCCCCCTGAACTGCCCTCGGGCTGGGGACAGGAGTAGCAGGCTGAGAGAACAAGCCTCTCACCTTCCTGCTCGTTGCCCAGAGGGTTTGTGGCCCCTGAAGTGCCCCCTGAAAAAAAAAAAGCAAAACAAACAACCTACTTCAAGGCTACATTTCCCCAAGACCTCCCTGATTTAAGCCCCACAGACAGAAACCATCAATTCCCTTCCTCGCTCCCCCCCTCTCTGTCCATCTCAGCAGTGAAACGTCTCCATGGCTGGAGATTTACACCTGATTTTCTGCCTTTCTGAGCCAGATAAGTCATTTCAAAATCCTGCTCTGCCCTCAGATGCTTGGGGAGGATGGAGGAAGGGGGGCTCCCCTTTTACTGGGCCCAGCATCAAAGCCCTGGAGCGCAGACAAAAGGGGGTTTAGAGCAGGAAGACCCTCGTCCCGCAATCCCGGTGTTTGTAGAGGTGAAATTAATTTCTTTGCTGCCTAAGATTTGGGAGGCAGGGATGCTCCAACTGCTGGGCAAAGCACATGGCAGCTGGGATCTGCTAAATCCTAATCCCCTGAGGCACCAGGTATGTCTGAACTCCTCCAAGTCCCTGTTCCATAATTCAGGCTCCAGCAGTGGAGGTGGAGAAGAGCAATGGCTGGGTCACCACGACCCAAAAAAATCCACCCAAAGATTTTGTCTGGGCATTTTGTCTGTCCACCCCTGTCCAGACAGCAGCACTGGTTTTATACCTGTGTTGCAGCCACCTGAACAACCTTCCCCCACAGATGCCCCTCCAAGGGCATTACTCCCACCAGCTCCTTTTTGGGAGGGCACTTCTGTTGTCTCCTCGTGCTGGGAAGAAAAAAAAACCCACCAACCCCTCGTGACCGCAGGGCTGATGGCGTCAAACTGCTCTTTAATTTCTCCTGGGTGTTCCTGTAATCCTGCACTCCACCCTGGTAATCCCTCCCTATCCGAGCTTCCACGCACTTTTTATTTGCTATAATGGGGAGGAAAAAAAAAAAGCCTGATTTTTTTTCCTTTCCCCTAATCACCCATGGAAATGATTTTTTTTCCCCCCTTCCTTTCCCCACCCTTAAATCTATTTTACTGTCCCAACAATGACCCTTGGACAAAGAGCAGTGGTGGCAGCAGCAGCCAGCCCAGTCCCACGGGTCTCAGGAGCTAAAATAATGGTTATTTTAAACCACATCCAAGCCTTTTTCTGCTTTTCCTGGAATCCCCCCCATCCCTCTTCCCAGCAGAGCTGGGGTTTGCCCAGCCAGCTGATACTCTTGTTCACAGCTGGGTCTGTGTCCCCACACCATCATCCTCAAGGGGACAGAGCTGGTGACAGCAGCACTGGGAACTCTGCCTGCCTTGATTTCCAGGGCTGCTTCCCAGGCAAAGCGCCTGCAGCATGCCAGGACCATCCTCCCTGCCAGTCTTCCCTTTGCAAAGGGAATTTGGCCTCTTTGCCAAGAAAAAAAAAAAATCATATAAATATATCAGCTGCTCTCTGCAAGCCTGAGTGCTTCTCCCACCTGCTGCTTCCTCCTAAAATGAGGAAACGCCATCGGGGGCTTCTGCAGGAACCACGGCAGTTTTGGTTCCTTGTCCCCAACCCAGGGATCCTGATGTGACCCCAGAGCTGCCCTGTCATAGACCTCAGAATGGTCTGGGTTGGGAGGGAACTTAAAGACCATCTCATTTCACCCCCTGCCATAGGCAGGGACACCTTCCACTACTCTAGGTTGCATCCCTGGCCTTGGACACTTCCAGGGATGGGGCAGCCACAGCTTCTCTGGCAACCTGTGCCAGGGCCTCACCACCCTCACAGCCAAGAATTTCTTCCCAATATCCCATCTAACCCTGCCCTCTGGCAGTTTGAATCCATTCCCCCCTGTCCTGTCACTCCAGGCCCTTGTAAATAGTCTCTCTCCATCTTTCCTGTCAGCTCTCTTCAGGTCCTGGAAGGTCACACTCAGGTCACCCCTGAGCCTTCTCTTCTCCAGGCTGACCAATCCCAATTCTCTCAGCCTTTCCTTACGGGAGAGCTGCTCCATCCCTCTAATCATCTTGGTGGCCTCCTCTGGACTCGCTCCAGCTGCTCCATGTCCTTCCTCCCCGAGCCAGGAGCATCCACAGGGACAAGGATGATGTCCCCAGCCAGGTCCCTTGGCCGTGTTGCACATGCAGAACAGACCCAAGCCATGAGCACTCCAGTGCTCCCAGACCCAAGTGACCTTCCCATCACTCAAACCCCTGGATAAAACCCCAGCATCACAACACACAGTCATTTCCTTCCAGATCAAACTCCACAGACACAGCAAACAGCTCTTTTTTTCCTCCCCCCCAAATTAAATTTTCATTTAAATGATACGATTTAGAGCTCTTAACTCAATTTTTCCCAAGCCTGGGGCGGGCTGGAACACCAGCATTTCCACACTCCCTGACAGTTTGACACCAACAGCACAAAGCAGCTTGTTCTCCCAATCTCCAGTTTGATCTAAATTAAAAGAAGCAAAGACTTTGGCGTTAACCAACCTGTCAAAATGCATTAAAAATAAAATGCCTCCCAGGCCTGCCTGGTGCTGGCTCCCTACCTGCACCCCATGCCCTTTGATTTCCTGCCATTCCAAACCCAGCTGACAAACGTGTCCCCAAGGAGGGCTCTCCGGCTTCACTCGTAATTTCCCCGGTGATAACCCCAAATTCAGCCTTTTCTGGAAGATTTATTTACATTTCAATCAAGCTGCAGCTTCTCAGCCATATGATTCTCCAATAAATGCAGAATGCTGGATTAGTTCTGCTTCACTGGGGTGCTGGGGTTGCCTCCTGCTCCGTGCCAGCTCCTCTCCAAGGGGCTGGAAAGGATCGGAGCAGATCCCACCCCTCACCACACACCACAGTGTTCCCCCCCCTCTCTCTCTCCCCAGCACCCACTGACCTGTGCTGGGAAATTCCATTAAGGAATGCCTGGTGCAAGAGCTGTCATCACCCATCTCCCTCTAAGCATTAAGAGCTTTGGAAATGAGAGGTGGAAAAATAAAAATTATCCATCAATCACATCTCTTCAACCCTGTGGTTTTTGCAGCCTATCTGAGGGGGAAAGGTGTAATTTTGCTGGCAGGCTGCTCTCTCCAGAGTGGGATGTTCCAGGAGAGGAAACCTGGAGATTCCCTGTCCGCCCTTGCTAAGCTGTTTTCTCCTTGGGGGATTTCGCTCCCCTGCTGCTCCAAAGTCAGGATTAGGGATTTACATACAGGTGTGATACCAGCTGGAGCTGCAGGGGACTCAGCCCACACCTCCCAGTGCTCCCAGCACCACCAGTCCCTTGTGCACAGGGAGGTGGGAGGGTGGCACGTGAAGCTGTAACCATATTTCCTGCCAAGAGAAGCCTAAAGAGCTACATTTTCCAGGCACACTGAGACAAAGCAAGATAAAAAAACAGGACAGTGAAGACTCACAGCACTGCCCCATCCCTGGAAGTGTCCAAGGCCAGGCTGGATGGGGCTTGGAGCAACGTGGTCTAGTGCAAGGTGTCCCTGCCCACGGCAGGGGGGTGGAACAAGACGGTCTAAGGTCCCTTCTAACCCAAACCACTCTAGAGTTCTCCAGCCTGGTTTGTCAGGGAGCTCCTTGTTCAGGAACGTTTTGGACCAGACTGACTGTTTGTTTCCTGGGAGAAACAGAGAGTAGCTTCCTTTGGGACCACGCTCACCCTGCTCATCTCAGACACAAGGAGACAGAATGGACTAGAACAATATAAAAAATCAACATTAGTCCCAGCTGGGAAAAAGCATCAGCAGCAGCATTAAAGCAGCCATTTGAGTGCCTGCCCACAGCCATCCACTCCTAAAGCATCCCTGGCCACCAGAAGTGCTGTGGGATGGAGAGACCTCAGCCCATTTTGCAGCCCTGAGACATCTCGAGCATCTGAAGTGCTGTTATAGCTCTCTACACGCAGACACCACGTGCCCCTCTGGGCATTTAGATCATGGTAATGGGATATAAATATCTTAGAGCTCTGAAAATTAGAACAATATAGGCTCCACAACAGACCTCAACCCTCCTTCTCCCCAAGTCAGGCTCTTCTGCTTGGGTGGCCAACCTCAGCACCTAAAAAGCACTTTTCTCTAAGTTCCTCTGTGATAGTCACCCATCTCTGCTTAGCCAAAGAATATGTAATAGTTTGGATAATTTCAGTATTTACCTGGTTCTTGGAAGTGCTCTTCATTTGACAGGGTTCTGGATAAGATGAGGATAAGTGCTTCTTTAAACTGATCAAAGTGGACCTGGTGGGGGGAAAAAAAAAAAAGGAAGAAAAGAGGAAATCAGCTGGTGCAGGTGGTTAAATATGAGGGCAATAATCCAGCAGGGAGATGGGCAGCAATGGATATCACTCAGATCACGCTGAAACACAAGTGCCTGTGTCTGCTGGCAACAAAGCAATCTCAGCTCCTGCAGTCTTGGAGCCTGGAGAAGTGACAGCAAAGGGACATGAAGACACAACCAGAGTATTTGGGCACGTGGAAGAACTTATTGCTAACACAGAATGACCCAGAGCTGCTGTTTTTATGCATTGGTTGGGTTTTTCCAGCAAGCATGAAGCCAAATTATCATGTCCAAAGGAGCAGGGAACATCTCCGCTGCTGGCCAGGGTCAGGGAGATACCATTCCTGATCAGGGATGAGAAATCTGGTTGTGGAAATGCTCCACTGCATTAATTAAGCTTCAAAAACCACTGGATGGCAGAAAAATCACACCCTTCCCAGGGCAGTCCTGCCCCAGCTCCCGTTGTTCCACGAGAGCTGGACTGGGAATACCAGGTCTGGAGTGTGGCTGGGAAAAAAACCACAGAGGGATGATCCTGCCACTGAGGGTTTTTTTTCCCCCCTCCTCCCTTTTCCATCTGTGCCTTCCTGGAAAGCCTCCTGCCTCCCAGCCACAAACAGTCACAAAGGGGCTCCAGCTCCTTCACAGCGATGCCGGGGAATGTCAGCAATTCCAGCCGTGGGGGACGGAAACCCAGGGACAGCTGGAGAAGCTATTTGACATGGGTCAGTGGTGAGGCAGAGCTGGCTGCTACGATTTCTTTTGGCTAAATAAACCTTAGAAGAATTTTTAGCATTGAACAAGAGATTTTGTATTTAAAAGAACCCACTGAGGCTGCCCTGGCTGAAGTCGATTGCTGTGAATCCAGAGCCACAGAGGGGATTTTAATGCTGCACAAGCAGCAGAGTTCAGGTTTGAAGTTCTCCAGCTTGTTTTTGGGGTCAAGCAAGCCCCAAAAAAAGGCCAATAAGCTTCATGGCAGGGAGGGGACACAGGTGAGACATGGGGGTGCAGGGGAGCACCTCACTCAGGCAATGCCAATCACCCCTGTGGTTCCAAACATTTTTAAACATGTCTTTTAAACACAGTTAAAAATATGTTCAGCGAAAAAACTCGTTAGGGATGCCTTCATTCTGAATACTAATTGCTGCCATTCATTTCCAAAGGCTGGTGTACTTCCAAAGGACAGTTTACAGGGAGAGGAGAATTCCCCCAATTAAAAAAAAACCCTTGACATTTAGACTAAATGAGGATGAATAAAAGATGAGGGTGTTCAAGTAACAGGTTCTCTCCCCCTGGGATCTTCTCAGGAAGGGAACAGTGACAACAGAGCTGGTCCCTCAGGTGGGTGCTGGGGCTGGGTTTGGATGGGACCTCGCAGCAGCAAGAAAATAAAACTCACTTTGCATCACTGGTGCAAACACAGTGAATTAAACAGAGTAAAACCACCTGGGCAGGTGTGAAGCACCACTGCCACATCACCTGCCCCGCCCCAACAAGCCCATGAGTGGTGTTTGCATGAATGAAGAGGAGGAAGGGTGAAGGGGCTGAGCCCTCACTCAGCTGCACAAGGGACAGATGGCTTCAGCACAGCCACCACAGAGCGATTTTACCATGACCACAACCATCCAAAGGAGCCTGTGGAAGATTAGGCTGAGGGGCAGGACGTGGCCCATCCTCCAGGCCCCCATGCCAGTGCTCTGCTTGGCTGCACAGCAGGATTTAAAATGCAAATCAGCAGCAGAGGGACAGGAACAGGAGTTTCCCCCTTGTGCCTTCCCAGCAGCAGGACCCCACTCTGGAGTTGGAGTCCCAGCTGGCAGAGGGGAAGATTTTTCTTCAGGGTGGGCCAGAACTTTTTCTAACACCAGATAACCAGTAAAAGTCAGTCTCTGTGGTGCACATCTGACCTTGGATGTTGCACATTTGCACACAGAGAATGCTTAGAGAGTCAGAGAAATACAGCTGATTAAATTTGGAGCTGAGCTCGAGTACAAGGCAACCATGGGACAGCAAAGCCACAAAAGCTGCAGAAATCCTTGAGTGAGAGTGGGGAGGCCCTGGCACAGGCTGCCCAGAGAAGCTGCAGCTGCCCCTGGATCCCTGGAAGTGTCCAAGGCCAGGTTGGGCAGGGCTTGGCCTAGTGCAAGGTGTCTCTGCCCACGGCAATGGGGTGAGATTGGATGATCTGCAAGATCCCTTCCAACCCACAACATTTTGGTATTTTATNATGATCTGCAAGATCCCTTCCAACATTTTGGCATTTTACTCTGGAACTGCCAACTGGTGCATCTCCTCATGGGGGTCTCAAACAGCAACTCGAGGCTGATCCAAACCAGTCAGAACTCAGTGGAATTTGGGACGCAATGGGCACAATGTTTGTGTCCACCCAGAGATGTGGGTCACAGGTCCCTGCAAACTCCCCCACAGCAGAGCCCTCTGAGGGCACATCAACCCCCTGGGTGAGGAGAACTTTCCCAGGACAAGTAAATCAGAGGCAAACAAGACCAAACACCAACAGAGGCCCTGCCAGCCCAGCCCGGCCTCCCCACAGGAATCAGAAACCAACCAAGCTGCGGCTGCTGAGCAACCCCAGCTCCTCAGAGAAATGCCAAGCCTGCTCTGCAGCCACTTCCCTCTGAAGCTGTGACTTATTAGCACTAGAAAGAGCGTGTGCATGTGCCGAGGTAGCTGCTGCTCCCCGCAGTCTGTCCCTCCAATGCACTCCTGGTCTCTCTGGGGCAAACCGGCCCCGGTGGCTCCTTCCAGCTCCCTCTCCTTGATCTTCCAGTACAGCCCTGTTCCCAAAGCTCTGCCCTGTTTGCAAATTCCCGCTAGCAGAGGCAGCCAGAAGGTTGCAGAGGGAAGCGTCTAGTGGGGAAGACATAGAAGCATGGAATGTCCTGAGATGGAAGGGACCCACGAGGATCATCCAGTCCAAGCCCTGGCCCTGCCCAGGACACCCCAACAATCCCACCCAGTCCCTCAGAGCGTTGTCCAAACCCTCCTGGAGCCCTAGCACCCTTGGGGCTGTGCCCACTGCCCTGGGGAGCCTGGTCAGTGCCAACCACCCTCTGGGGGAAGAACCTTTCCCTGAGATCCAACCTAAACCTCTCCTGTCACAGCTTCATGCCATTCCCTCTGGTCCTAGCAAGGCAATCTTGCAACAACATCAGAATAGGGCAATCTTGCACCCAAGCCTCCTGTGTGGCATGCAAAATTAAAGGGACCACACTGCACATTAAGGGGAACAGCATCACTGCGGGCACAGAGGGAGGATATTTTGCAAGAGGTCACCACCCACAGCATTGAAGGAAGCTGACGAGTGAAACCCCACACTGTGGTGTCCTTGCTGCAGGCTGTTAATGCCATAGTGCAGCTGAAACCTGAGCTCCCCATCCCTGCTCCAGGACGGTGCCAAGGACAGTTCCCTATGGAGGGTTTGGAGGTGCCCAACTACATAGAATCCCAGAACGGTTTGGGGGGGAAGGGACCTTAAAGCTCATCCCCTTCCCAATCCCTGTCATGGGCAGGGACACTATCCCAGGTTGCTCCCAACCATCTCCAACCTGGCCTTGGACACTTCCAGGGACGGGACATGATTTCCAGGAACTTACCCTCATCCCTTCACATCACCCAACCACAGCCCATGTGCACTGTCCCTGAGACAATATGAGTTTGCTGCTAATTAAAGGGCACAGAGAGGGCAGACAGACAGACACACCTGCACCTGTCCTCTTGCTCCCACCACCAAGTGTGAGGGGCCTGAGGAAACAGCCCTCCTGAGGGATCCCAGGAATTGCTGCGAGCATCACCTCCGCACACAATCCCATGAGGAAAACAGTTCTGGAGTGGTTTGGCTCTGCCACGAGTCAGGGAAGGGTTTACACCCCCCACCAGACTCCATCAATCCCCAAAACACTGCAGGTATCCAGCCCCTCACCGGATACCAGCTCAGCTCGTGGTCCACCCGAGCACTCCCTGCCCACGGCAGGGGGTTGGAACAAGATGATCCTTAAAGTCCCTTCCAACCCAAACCATTCCATGATTCTATGATCCCCGAGCATTCATCCCTGGAGCAGAGCCCCTACACAAAAGCAAGCACGTGGCCCCGCTGAGTTGCCCCTCAGAGCAGACAAAACCTTCCCCCCCTGCCACCGCCCCCCTCCCCGGTGCCCTCCCATAAATCCCGGCCTCTGGAAGTGCAGGAAGACAAAGGCTGGGACCATCTGCAGCGAGGAGCTGGCGGGGCAGGTGCAAGAAGTCTGTGCTCCCAGAGCAACATGTTTGCTGCTGTTCTCCCGATGCGATTCCTAGGAAACCCCGAGGATCCGAGGGCCATTAAATCCGGCTCACACACTCAGACATGGGCCATTGCTGCTGCTAACGAGCACCAACACCAGGGAGACGGGAGGAAACGCAGGAGACACAGATTATCCTGACGTTCAGGTGGCAGGTTATAATGGAGATCCACCCCCAGGGATGAAAGGAATGAAATAAACCGGGATGCCTCGTGCCCTGGGACAGCTCACAGGGATGGAGCTCCAGGTTGGGATGGTGGGAGGGTGACCTGGCACTCAGGATCCTTTAATAGGGGCTTTCCAGTGCCCTGTGACAGCCACATCTTTAGCAGTGCCCTTCCTTTCCCTCTATCCCACAAGTGGCAAAGCCAGATGATAGGATGAGGGGAAATTGCTTTAAGCTGAAGGAAGGCAGGGTTAGATTAGATGTTAGGAAGGAATTCCTGGCTGGGAGGGTGGGGAGGCCCTGGCACAGGTTGCCCAGAGAAGCTGTGGCTGCCTCATCCCTGGAAGTGTCCAAGGCCAGGTTGGACAGGCTTGGAACAACCTGGAATAGTGGGAGGGGTCCCTGCCCATGACAGGGGGGTGGAGCTGGATGATCTTTAAGGTCCTTTCCAATCCAAATCATTCCATGATTCTATAACAGCATCCGAGCAGCATAAGCTCAAGACAACGGAGCATAACAAAGCCTCTGGTGCTCCAGCAAATACCACACTGCAACTCCAAAGGTCAGAAACCTCCACCTGGATTCATCCCTGTCCCAGGCTTCAGCACCACTCTCTGCTATGGCCCCAGGGCAGGCAGGGAAGAGGCGGCTTCTTCCTTAAAGGAATATTGTTCCCAAAAGCTGCAGTTTGATTGGAAATTGGAGTCGAAACAGCCACTTTGCTCCTGTCTATCGAGAGCCCTGGCTGCCCTGCTCCACATTTTCTGATTTTAATGAGCAGTGATGGGATTTCAGGATGATTTTAAGGGAAGGATCCAATGCACTCGGAGCACAGTGTGCTGGGAAAGCCGTAATGCAGAAGGCACAAGGACACACGGAGAACCCCCCAAGGGCAAGCAACTCCTGCTCAGTGCCCTGGCATTTAACTCTCTAAAGGTACAACCACCACCAAAAAATGGCTTTGGAAAGCCACCAACACCAGGTAAACGGACAAAGTTGGCCAAGCCAGCGACTGCCCGAGTTAGACAACATTCTGCACCTCAGAGAAACATGCACGACTGCACACAGCCCTGCCAGCCTAACTACAGCTTAAGCCAACATAAATCACAGGCTCAGGCCCTGGATTTAGGTCCCTGTCTCATCCCAAGAATTTGTGCAAGCACCTGGCAAGCTGGTTAAGGGAGCTGACCCAGCAGCAGCATGAACCAGTGCCAGGGGCACAGGCACTGCATGAGCCGAGCAGCCAGGACCCAGCACTTGGTCTGGCCTTGGACACTGGCAAAACACACCAGTACACAAGACCAAGCCTAAAGTGATGGCTTCTGAGTTTCAGACCACCTCCCTCCAGGGCAGAACAAGTCCCTTCCCCATTATCACCGATTCCCCTCTCAGAAGTCACCCTGTGCCCACCCTGCTGAACAGACCAACAGAGCCCACAAGTCCTGCAGCCCCAGAACCTCAGGGATGTTGAATATTCAAATTACAGACATTCAGTCTCCTTCCAAAACAATTCCACACACCAGTGTGTCTGGCTCCCCACCCACTCCCATGTTCCAAAAGCCTTACCCTGCCTAGGAGGTTTCCTTGGAGGAGGGTCTGCTGCAGTGCTGGGGCCACCTCTTCGAGGTGCAGCATGTGGCAGAGGTCAGTGAGCTCCTCCTGCCCCAGGGACCCCGTGCCAGTGCTGTCAAAGCTGTCGAAGAGCTCCTTGAGCCGAGCTTCATACTGGTCCTGCTCAGCTTCATCCATCCCATAGCCTGCCACGCTCACCTGTGGGAAGAGATGGGGCAGGTGAACGTTGACCACGGTGCCCATGGCATGGAATGGTGAGGAACCCCACGGGCTGGGGCAGGAGCTGCCCACGAGGCTGTTGGTGGCCGTGTGTGTTCGCGTCAAGCGAACCCGGTGCTCCACCACTGCTCCAGCCTCTTCCACCCCACCGAGGGAAGGCAGAAGTCACCCCGCAGAAAGACTGAAGGGAAAAAGCCTGCAGAGCCAAACCCTCCAGTGGGCACAGCCCACAGAGGCTGGGACAGCCCCTAAGTGGCACGGCCCTAAGTGCCACCTCACGCTGACTCCGAGAGCGGCTCATTTGGCTCAGCTGGAGCAGCTGAGGTGCTGCAGGGGAAAATTGTTCACTGGAGCTCCACTGATCCCCAGGTGTTGCAGGTGATGCCTTGGTGAGAAGATAAACAACCATCCCCCAGCAGCAACAGCTCGGCAGCTGCAGGGAACAGAGGGTGGGGCTCTGCCTGAAGAGGGGAGGGCAGTAGACCCCAGCCCAAACCCTTGAGGCCAGACAGACCCTGTGTACAGCCCCCTCCACCAACACAACACACATCCCTCCACCAAAGACAGTCACGGAATCATTTAGATTGGAAAAGACCTCTAAAATGGAGTACAATCATTCCCCTGGCACTGCCAAGCGCTCACTGCACTGCTCTCCTCCACTCTGGCTGAAGGTAGAGAACGCACTGCTAAAGTGGCAGCAAACCCAGAGCAGAGCAGACCTCTGCATGGAAACAGCCAAAATGTATCTGGTATCCTGCACTGGGCACACAAAGCCCAGGTGGTTCTCCCCCAACTTGCCTCAGGGCCCCTCGAAGACATTTTTTCATTCCTCTCATCCATTGCTAACAGAGGATCACAGCCCCAGGAACTGTTCTGGCAGGGGAGCAGAGGGAAATTTCCTGTCTGAAACAAAGCATTTGGCTGGATCCATTTACCAGCCTGGCCTGGGGCTCCCTGCTGGCTTGGGTGGCAGCAGTGTCACCCAGTGCTACGATGCAGCCTTGGTGTGGAAGTGCCACCACCATCATCACCGGAGTGCACTGAGTGACAATGGCATGTTAGGGACCTGCTATCCCAAAGACTCAGCTGGGAATCCCGGGATGCTCGGCCAGCCTGAGCCACGAGAATTTTATTTTGGTGACACTGCTTCAGGTTGTCTCAGCCACATTCCCCAAAAGAGGGGTTCTATCCAAACCCTCTCACCCATCCAGCCCCACTATAGAGAAGCCCCCGCTCAGCCTCCCAGCGTTCTTGTGGCTGCCAGGAACGCTCACAGACATCCCAGAACAAGCAGAGCTGCTCCAACTGCAGCCCAGTTTCACCCCCCTGCCCACCAGCACAGCCCAACCACTGGGAAATCTCCAGGGCAGGCACTGCAGCAGCCGTGTCCTTGATTCCACTGGCTGCAGGAGCAGATGCCAAAGCAGAGCATCCTCAGGATCCCACATCTGCTGAGGGATGCAGGGCTGGTGCCAGGACAGGAACAGCCCAGCCTGGCTGCCTTTCCTCCTGCACCAACACGGATGAGGATGACCATGGAATCCCCATCCCTATGTCCCTGTACCTGAGCCTCACACCCTACAATCCCGTTTCCCCCCCTCTTCAGATCCCTCCTGAGCTGATTTACCACAGAACCCAAGCGCTGCAGGGAGGAGGGAGGGTGCAGACACATTGCACTCAGGGCACAGAGGAGGAGGCAGCACCCAAAAACTCAGGTGTCTGCAAGCAGCAGGAAGACAACAAACTTGTTTCCACTCTCACACTGGTATCCCCACTTCCCACCTGCACCCACAGGGTTCCACAGCGGCGGCGGCTGCTGACACTGGTGTGTCAGGGAGCCCTGCCTGCACATTCCAGCAGCCCCAAAACCCACAGCCAAGCCTGCAGCCAAGGTGACTCCAACCCACAGAGCTTCTCAGGCATTTTTGAGCCTCTTATCTTCAGGGTCAGCCACCTCCTGCCCCCCGGAGATGTCTCCAGCACCCGACCCTACTCCTCCACTGCCAGAACCAGTTCCCCCAGTTAGACAGCACAGACAGCTAAATGCCATCTCCCAACATGTCCCTGAGCATCCATGCTGCTGGAGCACTGGGGTCACCCCTCTTGGTGCCACACCAACAAAAAGCCCCAAAATCTTACCCTGGGCAAGTCCAGATGGGCTCCAGGTGGAGCAGGCATTAGGGAGCCCATAAAACCAGCAATACAATTCCCAAAGGAAAAGAAAAGGTGGGTGCTTGGACCCTGCCAGGGGCCAGACCTGCCCTACAGCCCAGGTGAGTTTTTGGCACGGTGGCCCTGGCAGCCTCACACGTCCCCACGGCGAGGGACAGTCGGGGCTCACTGGGACCCAACCACCCTTGCACAGCCCGGGAAAGGGGTTTCCTGCTTTCCAGCATAAAAAGTGTCAGGAATCAACAGCAAAGGACAAGGCTCTTAGCCTACCTGCAGTCAGTCAACACCAGGGAGCTGCCAGCAGCCGGGCGATCCCGCACGCATCCTGCACAACCTCCATCTTAGGAAGCCGGCTCCGGCACGCAGCCGGCTGCGCAAGGTGACCCAAGATGCCTACTCCCAGCTGAATTATTCAGCACTGCTTCCAGAGGGGGGGGAGGAAAAGAAAAAAACAAAAAAACCTAACCACCAACCACCCAGCCCTCCTACCTGATGAGCCGGCGAGGCTGCCTGGCATCACCCAGCAGTCACAATAATGAGGTCAGCGGCATCAGAGCCCCGGCGGCCTCTCACACCTTCCGCACCCGCGCGCCTGGCAGCGCAGAAAGGGCTGAGAGGGGAGGGGGACACACACAAGAGGCACACAAAGCCCGAATTAAAGCCCAGCCTTTCATCTCTGCTCCAGATGGGCCAGCAGCTGAGATGCAGGAGGGCGGCCGGAGCCGGTGGGATAATAGGGGCAGGCGGGCAGCAGCTGAGCGGGGGCTCCCCGGTCCCCTGCGAGGAGGAGAGGGGTCCCCACGCAGGGCATCACTTTGTTCAGATTTATTGCTGGCCTTCTGTGTCGTTTCAAGTCCCCCAGAATGACCAGCTTGAGCAGGCAGCGCTGGAAGGTGCAGGTTTAGGAGAGTCACAGCCACATTATTCCTTATTTCTGTTCTCCCTACAACAAGTCCGGGGAAGCAAAGCGCTCGGGGATGATGAGAAGAGGAAGTTTTCACCGGCATTTCTTTCCTTCCCCTAAATCCACCCCCTCCTGAGAGCCAGATAACCTTCACAGCACACAATGTAGAGGCCTGATAGGACTAAATTCTCGGCTAAATTTAACTCAAACAATATAGGCTTAAACAGTAATTACTGCTTCGCATATTAAGTGCCTGGAATCAATACCAACCCCCAAGCTTTAGCCTGGAGCTAATGAAGACACAAATTACCTGGTCAATCAACTGCATCAGCAAGTAAAAACATTACAATTAGCACAATTACCTTTTGAGGGGTGAAAACCAATATGAATCACACAGTCCCAGAACGGTTTGGGTTGGAAGGGACCTTAAAGACCATCTCATTCCAACCCCCCTACCATGGGCAGGGACACCTTTCACCAGATTAGTGCAAAACCACTTTGACTGCTGTACAAGGGCACAAGACAGAGATTTTGGGGGTGATTTGCCCAGATGCCCCCATGGGTTGCATCACCAACTAGGGCTATGGGTACTGTGCCCTCATCCCAGCCAGCCCTTGGTGGAAGGGCAGTGGTCTCAATCAAGTCATTGCTTTCAAGGGACAGCAAGGAGAACGCTGATTTTGCTCCTACTCTTGATCACCTGGACTCAAACAGGGCCTGATAACGAGCAGTAAGTACCCAGCAGCTTCCTGTGGTCACCTCCAAAACACAAGCACCTGCTCCCTGGGATGTCACTGCTCTGTAGTGTCCACCCTGTGCTGGAGAGCACGGCCATGTGTGGGCAGTTTAAAGCAACTTTCCCTCCCTGCTGCGCTTATGACAACGGGGACGGTGTGAACACAGCTGGGAAAAGCCACCAGGACCCCACAGGGATCATCCAGTCCAACTGCTGGCCCTGCACAGGACACCCCAACAATCCCCCCATCCCTGATAGCATTGTCCAAACCCTCCTGGAGCTCTGGCAGCCTTGGGGCTGTGCCCACTGCCCTGGGGAGCCTGGGCAGTGCCAACCACCCTCTGGGGGACGAACCTTGTCCTGATATCCAGCCTCAATGTGTCCTGACACAGCTCCAGCTGTTCCCTCAGCCCTCGAGAGAAGAGCTCGGTGCTCTGTCACTGCACAGATCCCCAAGCCCCCACACCGTGTTGGGGCAATTTCCCAGCTCAGCCCACCCTGTAACACCCTGTCCCCTCTTGGGAGCAGCAGCTCCACAACGGGTCATTGTAGAGAAACCAAAGGGAAAGGGAAAAACAAAACCCAAAATGACAATGAAGCACCTAAATATCAGTAAATCACTTGACAGCACTCCTGGCTCTTCAAGGGTCACCACCAGAGTCAGCCTTACAGCTGGAGGTTCCTCCCCCGCATTGACCACGCTCATAATTCCACTTTGCACCTCAATGCCACCTCTCCCCGGGCACCCCAGAACACCCCCAAACCCTCCAGAGTTGGCAGAGAGCAGAGATTCTGTTAACCAAGTTCTACTCCAGATTAGCAAAGCAGCGATGGCATATAAAAGCACTATAAATTTATGTAAAGAGCTTCAAAAGCAGCGCAGCGGTTTGAATATTCACGCCAGCCCGGTATTTGCATTGTAATAGGGCTTTTCACTCCCAGCCTTCCCTCCGTAAGGAAAAACAAAGCGCCCATCTGGTTTGATTTTGCAAATCGGGCTGGAGTCGCTCTGCAGTAACTCGGGGAGCCCCGGGTGCGATAAAGCCCAAGGTGGAGGCACAAAGCTGATTAGTCCAGAAGTAAACAAAGCGAGCCGGTAATTTATCCAGCGACAGCCTCGCGCGCCGGGAAATGAGGGATCCGGCAATTCCCGAGGAGCTCAGACCTGCCCCGGCTCCGATAAACCGGGGCTGTGCTGAATCACGGCGATAACGCGCCCATCGCCTCCCGCCAGCTCCGGTTTGGGGAGCACAGGGAGAAGATGGGCAGGATACACCCAAACTGTCACCCACCCAAGCTGTCACCCACTCACACGGCAGAATCCCGGTGCACCCAGCGCTGGAACCTCCCAGGCTGTGGATCTGCGCTTTCCAGGCTCACCGCCTCAGCTCCATCCTTACAGGGATGCGCCGACGGTGCGCGGCCCACGGTTGGTGACCAGACAGCAGATGCTGTCTGCCACCCTGGTGACAGCGAGGGCTTTGCCGATGACAAAACAACTGCTGTTATTAATTCCTCCAGCCACAGCCGGCTGCTTCCTCCACTCAGCCCGGGCAGAGTGGTCCAGAACGCGCTCCCAGCGTTTGGAGCATCTCTCCGGGGACTGGGACGCACGCCGGGATGGGGTGTCCTTGGCAGGAGGGCGAGCGGCACCCGGTGCCACTCAGCCCTCTGGACCACTGCCAGCAGCGCAAAGGGGACCCTGGGCGCTTTGCTGTGGCACCCACACGCAGACACCCCCGAAACCTGCACCCCGTGGCTACAAGACCGTGTCCCCATCACCCCCTTCCTGCAGCATCCCCCCGCTTCCAGCATCCCCCTTCCTGCAGCATCCCGCCTCCTCTCCAGCATCTCGTTCCTCCAGCAATCCCCCTCCCTCCAGAGCCCCTTCCCCACGCACCCACCTCGCCGCTGCGCCCCTTCCCCGCCGCCCCGTCCCGGCGTCCCGCACACGCGGCCGGCCCCGCCGGGAAGGGACGGGAAGGGGCGGGCTGAGCCCCGGCACCGCCCGCGGAGGAGGGACCGGGACGGCCAGAGCTCCCTCCCCTCCCCGCACCCCGGGGCTCGGTGGTACCGGTACTCCTCCTCTCCCCC
>VYXB01010176.1:182489-200309 GCA_013397135.1 Pachyramphus minor | reverse complement strand
CGGCGCGGCCCGGCAGCAGCGGTGAGTACCCGCCGGCCTGGGCGCGCCGCTGCGCTCCCCGGAGCCGCTGTCGCCGTCCCTCGGCCGCGTCCCCTGTCGCCTCCTGTGACCATGTGCACCGCGGTGTCCCCCGTATCGCGGGTCTGGCCCCGTGCCCTGGCCGTGCTGCCCGGCTGGGGCTGTGCTCCCGCGTCCCTCACGCCGTGGCCTTGTCGCCTCGCTGGGGCCGTGACCCCGTGTCTGACCCCCTGCCGTGGCCGGGCCTCCCTGTCTGTCACTGGGGTGATCGGACCCTGTGGCCATGTGCCCGTGTCACCCTGCCATAGCTGTGACCCTGTACCGTGGCTGTGTCCCCATGTCTCCCTGCCACCACCGTGACCCCGTGCAGTGGCCATGTCCCTATGTCGCCCTGCCCTGGCCCTACACTGTGGCCATGTCCCACCCCATCCCGGTGCCATGCAATGCCGTGCCACCTTGCTGTCCCACGTATTTGCCCTGGCAGCTGTCAGAGGTGCCCCTTGGTGGGCACATCCCCCCGGCCTGGACAGGTCAGTGCTCACCTGCAGCAGGTGTTGTGCAAGGGCTGTGTGAGGGCTCTCCCCTGCACTTGAGCATTGGGTGTAGACCAAGAGCAGCACCTGACAATTCCCTGCACCTCTCCAGGGCATTCCTGGCCCGTTGCTGCTGTCATAAAGCAGGGCTTTAAAGCAAAGACCTGGGGGATGACTGGGATTCAAGGAGCTCCCTGTTGCCTGGGGACCAGTGCCACCCTGCTCTGGCACCCCTTTTGCAACCTCTCCTCGGGATCTTGCAGCACCCTCCGGGGCAGAGAATGGACTAGAGGCTCTTCTGCAGGAGGGCTGGTGACCCTGGGACAGAGCTGTGCCTGGCAGCCCATCAGAAACCTCTGCCCTAAATCCCCCAGTGCCCAGACTGGTTTCCCCATCACCTGGCACCATTAGCCCACAAGGGACATTGATGCCTGGAAAGCTACAGCTCTTGGCTTTCCTTTCCCTCTTAGAGGCTGGGACTGTGTCTTCCTGCTGCAGAGGGCAGCTGGATGTGTCCCCAGCCCCTTTGGAACAGGACACTGTTGAGGTGGACACACTCCCCACCCTGTGCTGGTGGCACTTGGGGACATCACCCTGTGGGCTGTGGGCTCTCCAAACTCTTTCCCACCTTTCTTCTGTGTCCCTGGAGTATTGCAGAAGCTCTTAGTGTCAGTTTTGGGGACACCTTTATGACTGTATCTCACCAGCCAGGATGTGGGGTGTTGCCACAGAGTATCGGTTGCTCCTTACTGCCGGTTTGGTTTGGAGCTCCCAGCCCTGGCACATTCCCTGCCCTTCCTGCCTGCTGGCGTCCCGTGGGAAGCTGCCTTTCCTGCCTCCTGGCGTCCTGTGGGAGGGTGTGGGGGATGGAATCATGGCTTTATCACACTGTGTCACGGCGGGGCTGCTCTGACACCTTGGCTCCATCCCCAAAAGCCAAACACAGTGCTGGTGTGGGGATCCGGTTCCCACTCCCACGGCGACACAAACAGCAGCCTCAGACCCTCGTGGGGAAAAACTGCTGTACCCAACCATCCTGGCTGGGATTGGGAGAGGAGAGCCTGCTCTGCTGCACCCCAAATCCCTTGGGATGGGAGGGGAACGTGCTCAGAAGGTGCCTCCCTTGCAGGGGCCGGCGTTCCTGGCTCCCCTGCCTGCGGACCCTCCTCCTGGGAATGCTCCTCATCTACATCTCTGTGCCCTTCATCGTCCGCCTCTTCCCCAGCGTGCTCACCAAATTTGTCTACCTGAACTTCCGTGAGTATCCTGGGGCTGTCCCAGCCGGGAGAACCCTCCCAGGGATTCAGCTGGGTGGTGGGGAGCCCCCAAAACATGGGTGGGACCACACCCACTGCCTGGGTGGCACCGGGACAGCACCCACCCGACTCCCCCTGAGCTGTGGGCTTGCAGAGGAGGCACAGAGAGACCTTTCCCTGTGTTTTGCAAGCTCTAATAACGTGGTGCTGCCGACCCTGTTTACTGCCTGAAGTTGCAACACGCCTGGGCACGCACAACATCAGTGGGGCTGGGAATCCGGGCAGGAGGACGTGGCACAGAGCTGAGCTCGTCTACCCGAGCATGGTCCTAAATAGTTTAAAAACCGTAACATGTTGATTTAGAAAAAGAAAAAAGAAGTGTAAAAGCAACTGGGAATGAGGTGTGATGGCTGTGATTTCTCCCTCAGTGGCCTTCCCCTTCTTCGTGGACTTTCGGCGGCCGGAGCTGCTGGTGAACAACACCATCAGCCTGCACCTCGCCACCGAGCCAGGAGTCACTGTTGGCATCTGGTGAGGGGGACATCCATGGTATCCTGGGTGGGCACAGCACTGTCCTGGCTAAGCGAGGTGGAATTCCCCGTGGTGACCCTGCTGTGCCCCTCAGGCACACGGTGCCGGGCAGCAGAGCGGCCGAGGCGCGGGGCCAGGACCAGCGCTGGTACGAGGAGGCACTTGCTGATGCTCACCCCGTGATCATCTACCTGCACGGCAATGGGGGCACCAGGTGAGCGCCCGTGGGTGCTGCTGCAGGGCCAGGACCAGGGGAGGATGGGTGCAGTGGCTGCTCTCAGGTGAGAACCAGCAAACTTGTTGCAGCAGCCGGCAGTGCTGCGGGGCCGGGGCTGCTGCGGTGCGTTCTGAACTGTCAGCCATGAAAAATAAAAAAAAGATAAAGGGGATAAAATTCAGCCACCCCAGAGCATCCAGGTCTCTGCTCCTGGGAAAAGGTCACCCTGGTCCCTCACTGGTGCTGGAGGGGAGGGTCCCTTGGGATCCTCCCAAGCTCTAACCTCATTCTCCTCGTCAGGGCTGCGCGTCATCGCGTCCAGTTCCTGAAGGTAAGTGGTGCCCTGTGGGGACACTGGGACCTGCTGGGAATAAGGCTCCTGCTGGCTCCAGAGACCCGGGAGGGACCCTGGGCAGAGTGAACTGGCCATGGTGGGGGTCCTGGGGTGCATCCCCCCCCCCCTCCCAGGTCATAACACCCTGCTGCTCTGACAGACGATGGGGGCTGCTGACTTCCACATCCTGGCTCTGGACTACAGAGGTAGAGTCATCCCCCTGCCCCTCACTGGGTGACCCCCTCTTGGGGCTGGTCCCCCCCAGGGTGGTGACACCAAGCCATGTCCCCCACAGGCTATGGGGACTCCACTGGACACCCCACAGAGAGCGGCTTCACCACGGATGTCCTGGCACTCTACGACTGGGCGAAAGCACGGAGTGGGAACAGCAGCATCCTCTTCTGGGGACACTCCCTGGGGACAGGGTAGGTGCAGGGTGGGGTGTGGAGGGACTCAGAGCCCACCCTGCACCCTGTGACACTGCTGCCAAACTGGTGGCACCTGGGAATGGACCAAAGGGTTGGAGCAGCTCCTTGGTGGAGGCACCTGCAAAGCCAAACCCAGCCAGGAAGGGGGAAGTCTGAGGGTGCTGTGCACCCTGCCAGGGTGTCGTGGCTGCCCCCCCTCACTGTCACCTCCTCTGTCACAGGATTGCCACAAATGCAGCAAGGAAACTGCAGGAGGAGCGAGGTAAGGGCCACTATGGCTGGGTTGGGTTTTCCCCACTTGGTGTCCCCCTGGGGCTCTGCACAGCCTGTGGTCAGATTTTGGGGGCCACAGAGGAGATGGGGAGCGCTGTCACTCTCTGCTTTAGCATCACACTTGGCTCCTGTGGTGGGGACAAGTGGCCACCCCTGTCCTACTTAGTGGGATGGGGACATCTTGGCCCCACAGCTGGTGCTTGGGAGGGGAGTGTGGCAGCAGTCTGGGGAAGGGGGACAACCCCCCACAGTGCTCCCACCCTGTTTTGCCCTCAGGGGTCCAGGTTGATGCCGTTGTCCTGGAGTCTCCCTACACCAACATCCGTGAGGCTGCTGCCCACATCCCCATCACCAAGGTGAGTCGGGGGGTCACCCAGCAGTGACAGGGGGGTGGGTTCTGCCTGTCGGGTCCCCAGTTGGTGACAGGCTCTGCCTGTGGGATCCCCCAGCAGTGTCAGCCCCAGCTATCTGGGTCTCCCCGCCCCTCACCCTTGAATCCCAGCCATGGCTTAGCACCCCCCAAATTCTCTCCCTGGCAGATCTACCGCCAGTTCCCGGGATTTGCTTACCTCATCCTGGACTCTCTGGCTCGGGCTGACATGTTCTTCCGCAGCGATGAGAAGTGAGTTCCGGGTGGGAACAGCCGTTTCCAGGGCGCTGCCAGGATAATTCCATGACCACCTGGCTGAGGAGAGGTGTCATGTCACCCCATGAAATCCCTGCACTCCTCTCTGTGTTTACCCAGCTGACTCATGCCTCAAAAGTGCCCTTTTATTTGCATAACTTCAGGTATCAGTGTGATTATTAAGCAAAGTCCACAAGCCACCATCCCTTTTTTTGGGCACCACCCGCTCGTGTCCCACCCGGGCACACACAGCCCGTGCCAGAGAGATTTATGGGTGCTTTTGAAACGAGAGACCTGCTAATTGAGGGTTAAGGTGATTAAGGTCCTTGGTGCTGCCATGCTAGGGCAAGCAGCCTGGGTATCACCCACGTGGACGTGCCAGGGCACCCGGTGTGGGTGCCACTGGTGGGTTGGGGTGGCTCTGAGGGGCAGTGCCAGGGGGGTCAGGGTGCTGTGGGAGTTTTAGCAGGGAATGGGGAGGCTCCTGTGGGTCTGTTGTCTCTGGGGTGAGTCCTCAGCGCTGTGCTTGCTGCCCACAGCGTGAAGGTGTTGGCCTGTCCCCTCCTCATCCTGCACGCAGAAGACGATGGTGTTGTGCCTCCACACATGGGACGCAAGGTGGGGACCTGCCATCTGGGCTGTCACAGGGATGGGCACCATTCCAGCCTGGCTTTGGAGGGATGAAGCGGCCAGAGAGGGGGTGGCCACGCCTAGGGTGCCAGGAGGGGGTTTGGTGTCCCACTAACCACAGTCCCACCCCACCCCAGCTCTATGAGACAGCTCACAGCGCCTACAAGGACAAAACCAAGGTGAAGTTCATTACCTTTCCCAAAAAGCTGGGCTTGGGCCACGACTACATCTCGTTCAACCCGGAGCTGCCAGCCCTGGTGAAGTAAGTGCTGCTCCACAGAAATGGGGGTGGGCACAGGATGAGTCTTGGTCTCTTCTCCCACTGGTGCATCCTCTCCTGCTGCAACCACACAGGTGTCTTCCCCCTGCTCCTTCTCCCCACTGCCCTCAGCCTGGGTGTCATGGGGAGGTGGCCCTGGGGACACCAGCTCCTCTTTGCCATGGGTGCAGAGATGCTCCAAGCCCAGCTCAGCCCCACAGCCAGGGATCACAAATCAGGCTCTGACGCAGCACAGGAGGGTCAGTGACACAGTGTAGGATTTATTACATCTTATTGCAGAGACTTTCTGAACATGAAGTGACGCCAACTGCTGCGTGCAGCGACCACGCGCTCCCTCCATCCCGCTCCAGGACCCCCCACATGGCACTGAACTTACTGCTGTAAGTAATAAAAACTACTGAGAAACCTTTTAATTCTCCCCCCGTGCCTCGAGGATGCTGCAGGTGACTCGAGGGATGGAGACACTGGTGTGGTCTGGGTCACCAGAGCCGTGAGTGGGAGCATCCCCTGGATCAGTGGTGGGGGTACACGGGCCCGACTTCAAACACCCCTCAACCCCCTGGCACTGGTGCCTCAGGGCTGGCAAGGGCTGCACCCCCATCCCTGGCCATTAGCATTGGCAGAAGCAAGCCCAGTCCCTAATTTTAGGCTTCAGCAAACAGCCCCTTGGACTCCAATGGCACTTTTTTATTTTTAGCACCTAATGCAAGCAAACAGGGCGACGTGGTTTCGCTTCCCGCACGACACTTGACAGTTATAAAAATCCCGCCCCCTTTCCCGGTTCCCGCTCCGTAGGAAAGCCAGCAGCAGCGACACACAGACTAAGACAGCAGAGAATTTTACAGCGCATGTGCTCCCGTCCCCTGGCCCCGTCCCCTGGCTCCGGGTCCCTACGCCGCTGTGCCGTTGGGGGTCTTGTCCTGGGCCGTGTCCCGGGGCTCGTTGGGTGGTGGGATCTTCAGGTCGGAGGGCTCCACGTTCCAGATGTCCCGGGCGTACTCCTTGATGGTGCGGTCGCTGGAGAACTTGCCGGCCGCCGCGATGTTCCTGATGACCATCTTGGTCCAGGCCTTGGAGTTCTGCAAGGAGAGCCGTGGGACAACGTGGCTTGTTGGCCCCCCAGGCCGGGGACTGTGTGGCTTGTTGGCCACGTTAGCCCCAAGAGTGGCTGTCAACCAGTGGCACAGGATCCCATCTCCACACACAGCCCCACCAGACCCCTTCTCTGGGATGGGTTGTTGTGTCCCAGCACAATTCCTGCCTCGTCTCCGGGCTGGCACTCACCAGGTACAGCTCGCTGACCTTCTCCTGGCACTTCACATAAGCCTCGTAGTCTGCAAAGACTTTAAACCTGGAGCAGTGAAGAAAAGAGGAGTCAGGGGAATGAGGAATGGGAAGGTGGGAGCATGGCCTGGTGCCTCATCTGGGGCTTCCTCTGACACAAATCCTCCAGCCAAATTCCCCCTCCCCGAGCCCTGTTGGTACAGAACCCTGGATGCCCCGGGAGGACACTCAGGGAAAAGATTTCTGTGATCCCAGTGGCCATGGCTGCTCAGTGCTTTGGCCAGGAAAGCCCCTGAAATACCCAAAATTATCTGGAAGGGCTGCACACCTAAAGGTGTTATTGCAGCAAGCATGAAGGGCCGTCCCTGGAGAGCATCGTCCACGTGCAGTGTGGCCCCCACCACCCTGATGTGGTCATCAGGGCCAGAAATGGATGGTTGCTGCAGGGCAGAGACCCAGCCCAGGGGGTGGATGGCACCCCAGGCCTCACCTGTCGTGGTGGAAGAGCATGTTGATGACGTCATTGAAGAGGTTGGGCTCTTTGGGGGAGAAGAAGCCGCTCTTAATCTGGTCTATGGCTTGTTTCAGCTCGGGGAGCCGGTCGTAGTAGAGCTGGGCGTTGTACCTGGAGGGAAGAGGTGACATGAGATGGTGCAGCCCCAGCTGCCCGTGGTGACACCCCTGTGGTGTCCCTACCCCTCACCCTCTCCTGTCCAGCTCCGTGACATCCTCCACCCTCATGCCGAAGATGAACAGGTTTTCCTCCCCGGCCTCCTCGGCCATTTCCACGTTGGCTCCGTCCATGGTGCCAATGGTCAGGGCCCCGTTCAGCATGAACTTCATGTTGCCCGTGCCCGACGCCTCGGTGCCCGCCGTGGAGATCTGCTCCGACAGGTCGGTCGCAGGGATCACTGCCAACAGAACACGGGGACACAAGGGGGGCTCATGGGGACCAGCTCTGGGTTTGTATCACCCCAAAGGATGCTGGATCTGCTGTCTGGCTGTGACAGAGCCACGGGCTGGTGGAGGGACATTTCCCTCCCCACAATGCGCCCAGAGTACCTTTCTCTGCCAGGGAGACTCTGTAGTTCTCCAGGAAGATGACCTTCAGCTTGCTGCCCACCATGGGGTCGTTGTTCACCACCTGAGCCACGGCGTTAATGAGCTTGATGATCATTTTGGCCATGTGGTATCCTGGGGCAGCCTAGGAGAGAAGCCACAGGTGAGCCATGAGGGGCAGGTGAGGCACACCCAGCTCCCACCCATCCAGGGAAGAACCTGCTCAGCTCTGCTCCCACCATCGTATCCAACATGTGTTGCGCCACCATGATTTTGGGGACTTCCATGACCACAGCCTGGTGGTTGTCCCAGCCCCGCTCCTCCCCCCCAAATCTGGTGTCTTGTTTGGGTTGAAGCTAACCAGGCTACTCCAGCACTTCCTGGAGAACTTCATGGACATAGAATCATGGAATTGTTGGAAAAGCCCTCTAAGATTGTCATGTCCAACCATTCCCCCAGCACTGCCAAGGCCACCAGTGACCCGTGTCCCCAAGTGCCACATCTACATGTCCTTTAAATCCCTCCAGGGATGGGGACTCCACCACTTTGCTGGGCAGCTGTTCCAACGCCTGACCACCCTTTTGGTGAAGAAACTTTTCCTAATATCCAATCTAAACCTCCCCTGGTGCAACTTGAGGCTGTTTCCTCTGTCATGTCACCTGGGAGAAGAGATCAACCCCCACCTGGCTTCACCCTCCTGGCAGGTAGATGTAGAGATGTGAGGCATCTGCACCCACACATCCATCAAAACATCTAAAAACTCCTGACCCAACTCACCTTGCCCCCAATGATCACCGTCCTCGGCACAAACAGCTTCGCAGGATCCCTCCTGATTCCTGGAGGAAAGAGCAGCGTGGTGTCACCAGGGCATGGAGGGACACAGGGATGCTGGTGCCACCCCTGGGACAGCCTGTGCCCCGGTGCCTTACGGTTGTACATGGTGATGATGTGCAGGCAGTTCATCAGCTGCCGCTTGTACTCGTGGATCCTCTTCACGTGCACGTCGAACATGGAGGAAGGGTTGATCTTCACTTTGTACTCCTTCTCCAGGTACAGCGCGAACTTCACCTTGTTCTCCTGGCCGAGGGAAGGGAGTCTGTCAGCCCCTGGTCTCTGCCCCCACCCTGCCCGTGTCCCCCCTGCCCACACCCCTCACCTGCTTCACTTTGGCCACCTCCCGGATGAACAGGTCGTCGTCCACGAACTCGTGCAGCTTGGTCAGCTGGCTCAGGTCCCTCACGTAGTCCTCCCCGATTTTCTGCAACGGGAGCACAGGCATGTGCTGATGGTGGGATGGTTTGGGTTGGAAGGGATCTTAAAGCTCATCTTGTTCCACTCCCCTGCCACGGGCAGGGACACCTTCCACTAACCCAGGTTGCTTGGAGCCCCATCCAGCCTGGGCCTGGAACACTTCCAGGGATGGATCAGTCACAGCGTCTCTGTGCCAGGGCCTCCCCACCCTCACAGCCAAGAATTCCTTCCCCATATCCCATCTAACTCTGCCCTCTGGCAGTGGGAAGCCATTCCCCCTTGTCCTGTCCCTCCATCCCTTGTCCCAAGTCCCTCTCCAGATCTCCTGGAGCCCCTTGAGGCCCTGGAAGGGGCTCTCAGGTCTTCTTGGGGCCTTCTCTTCTCCAGGTGAACACCCCCAGCTCTCCCAGCCTGTCTCCAGAGCAGAGGTGCTCCAGCCCTCTAATCCTCTTTGTGGCCTCCTCTGGACTTGTTCCAGCAGCTCCACATCCATATTATGCTGGTGCCCCAGAGCTGGAGGCAGGACTGCCAGTGGGGTCTCACCAGGGCAGAGCAGAGGGGGAGAACCCTCTTTCTTCAACCATCACCTCCTCAACCCTCAACCGTTCAGAAGATGTGAAAGGTTTAGAAGGTGTAAATGGTGGATGTTCTCAAGGCACCCCCAGCATCCCTGGGATGAGGATGGAAGGGTCAGGGGGCCCAGGGCGTTCCCCCCACACCGTTACCTCCGCGATGAGCTCCGCCAGCCCCGGGTTGCAGAGCAGGAGCCAACGCCGGGGGGTGATGCCGTTGGTCTTGTTCTGAAACTTCTCCGGCTCCAGCTCTGCGAAGTCCTCGAAGCTGCGAGGACAAGGAGGGGACAGCTTCAGCCTCACCCACCTGGCACCACCACCACCACCACCACTCCCGAGGCGGGGGTGACCCACCACCGCCTCCCTCCCCGCGCTTACACTTGAGTCTTGACAATCTC
The DNA here is from genome assembly GCA_013397135.1 of Pachyramphus minor. NCBI lineage: Eukaryota > Metazoa > Chordata > Aves > Passeriformes > Tyrannidae > Pachyramphus > Pachyramphus minor. The sequence continues at coordinate 190,620 of VYXB01010176.1, read as the reverse complement.
GGAGTGGATCTTGGCCACGCCGTTGACGGCGTGGGAGCCCACGATGCAGAGATGGGCCATGTTGATCCTCTTGGTGCCCCCCTCCTCAATCAGGGACATCCTCCGCAGCCGGTCCACGTCGTCAGGGAACAGGGATGCGATGTGCTGCCGGCGGAGCCGGAGAGGTGGTGAGTGGTGGCGGCACTGAGGGATGTCCCACCCTGTGGCTCACGAGGAGGGGACCATGGCAGTATCTCCAGTGCACTGGAGTGGTGGCTTTTACTCTGTTGTGACGGTGCAAACCCCCTTCAAAGGATGCCTTTCCCCAGCACGGATGTCTCTGGACAGAAGGACCCCCCAAATCCCCTCACAGATGGGTTTTGGGGCACACATTTGGCCAGCGAGGCCACTTCGGCAAAAGCCTCGTGCTGCCAGACCAGGAGGTCAAACCACCATCTCCTCTGCGCTTCCAACCTCATCCTTTCCCAGGAAGAATTTAGTGTTAACAAGCAAAGAAATGCCAACAGGGGACCCCTGGAGCAATGGGTGAAGCCTCTAAACAGCCACTAACTGCAGGATGGCAATCTGCTGGTGGGAAAGGACTTTCCTCTACACCAACCTCCCAAAATAGTAGCTGGAATCACCCACCCACACCCCCAACATCATCAGCTTGTGCATCCCCCACATCCCGGCACTGTATCCCGGTCCCCCACTCCGAGTGTGCCCCCAGGCACTCACGTCCAGGTGTCTCTGGTTGATCTCATAGATGATCTGCAGGTGCCTGGGGAGCAGCTTCTCCACCAGGTCCACGGGCCAGCGCTCCAGGGCCTCGGGAAGCACTGTGTGGTTGGTGTAGGCAAAGGTCCTTTTGGTGAGGTCCCAGGCCTGGTGTGGGGAGAGCCGGCACTCAGCACCATCCCGGGTGCTCCCACCAGGGACCTGGGCCTTCCAACCAGCTCCTCCCAGTGCTCACCAGCTAAACCCAACCTGACTGCTCCACAGCCCTCCCAGCAGCCACAAAACTGTTCCCCAGCTCCTCCACTGTTGGCGGGTGGAGGAGACCAAGAGCCAGGTGGGGTCTCCCTACCTTATCCCACGGCAGCTTCTCGATGTCCACGAAAATCCTCATCAGCTCAGGGATGGCCATGGCGGGGTGTGTGTCGTTCAGCTGGATGGCGACCTGGAAAAGCAGGACATGTGGGGGACACCGGGCATCCCACTGGGTATGGGCACCCACGGAAGGTCCAAACACCTCTCCAGCATCTGGGAGGGGTTGGGACAAGCTCCAAGGCACATGTCAGAACAACCCTGGCCGGTACCTGGTCGGGGAAGGAGTCAAACACGGTTCGGACGGTGTCCGTGCTGCCGAATTTGGACGCTTTGAAGCGGCGGATGATGTCCTGGAGGGTGGCAGCCACCACAAAGTACTCCTGCTTCAGCCTCAGCTCCTTCCCCTCGAAGAACTGTGGGCAGAGGGAGCAGGGAACTGCAGGATTCCCACAGGATTCACTGTGCTTCCCAGTGCTCCCTGTGCCCAGGGACCCGTACTGGGGTCTGAGCACCCCGTGCTTCCCCCAGCACCAGCTCTAATCCCAACATCTTCCTGCTTCCCAGATTTCAGCAGAAGGGTTGAGATGTGCTGGCACAAACAGGTTAAATCCCTGCCAAGCATCACCAAAACCTGTTCCCCTGGTTTGAACATTTGGGCTGCAAGGAAAGGTAGTGGGACAATGGGAAGGGAAGCCACAGGAGCTGTAACACACAGGAGCTATTTCTAGGACAAGAATTAAATCGTGTTTCATGCAGCACAAAACACCATCCTGCTGGTTGGTGAAAGAGGAGCTGCAGGAGACAACCTCACTGCTGGAGCTGTGGTGCCCCTGGCCCTCCCCACCAGCTGGCATGGCTGGGGGAGGATTAAATGAAAAAACCCCCAATCCATCAGGACCAGCCCCAAACAGGCTGCAGAGCAAGGAGAGCCACCTTCAACTTCTTCCCCCATTCCACAGCTTGGTTTGTGGCTGGGAAGGGCTGTCCATCCCCATCACACCTCCATCACGTGCCAGCGTGCAGCACGGCAAGAACAAAAGGGTTGGGGTGCAAAGGGCAACTTGAGGCACACCCCCTGGTCCCAGGGCTGCAAAGGACCATCAGGGAAACGCCAGCAGCATTCAGCAGTTTGCCTTCATGTTGTATTTTGAGACTCTGGGAATGTTTCTGCAGCAGGACTTGCCTGTCCCTGTTCCCTCCCGGCAAATCTGTCCTGGTGAGCAGCAGCAATCCCCACCCAAGGAGATTGAAACACAACTAAAAGCATCTCTGCAGTGTCCTGGAGAGAGGGGCTGTTCCACTTCTCGCTCTGTCTGTGCACTTTTTAGCCATCCCTAAAACAGGGACCCCTTCCCCTAAACCAGAGACACCCCCCCCGTCCCGCATCGTGACTCACGTTGTCGTTGGGATAGAGGACACGGGAGATGTTCTCCGCCAGGTTTCTGTCCAGCACGGCCTGGATGTAGTCTCCAACATTGACTGGGGAAGGAACAGAGGGATCAGGTGGGCATGGGACCCCCTCACCTCACCCCATCCCACCCGGCACCCCCCCAGCACCCACTTACAGTCGCGCAGGTTGAAGTCGTTGGGGGCCCGGGCCGACCACAGGCGCATGGTGTTCACGGTGTTGTTCATGTACCCGGGCACAGGGGTGTCGTAGGGCAGTGCCAGCACCACCTAGGACAGTGTCAGGGCAGCTGGAGTTGGGCTGGGATCCCTCCATGTTCCTCCTGGAGCCCTTCCACCCCACAGACCCAGGGTGGAGCTCGGGGTTGTGTCCAGCTCCGTGGGGTTGTGTGTGTGTGGACGTGCTCGGTACCCCCAGGGACACCCCAGCTTCCCTGGTTCTACTGGAAGGTGTCCCTGCCCATGGCAGGGGGTGGAATGAGATGGGCTTCAAGGACCCTTCCAACCCAGATTATTCTGGGATTCTATTATAATCCATGTGGAAGCCTGGGCATGCTTCTAATCTAATCAAAGCAGTGGGAAGCCATTCCCTGTGTCCTGTCGCTCCATCCCTTGTCCAAAGTCCCTCTCCAGCCCTTTTAGAGCCCCTTTAAGCCCTGGAAGGGGCTCTCAGGTCTTCCTGGAGCCTTCTCTTCTCCAGGTGAACCCCCCAGCTGTCCCAGCCTGGCTCCAGAGCAGAGGGGCTTCAGCCCCTGGAGCATCTCCGTGTCTTTCTCTGACTCGCTCCAGCAGCTCCACGCCCTTCTTGTCCTGCAAACCCCAGAGCTGAACAAGGAAGGGACCTTAAAGATCATCCAATCCCACCCCCTGCCACGGGCAGGGACACCTTCCACTGGACCAGGTTGCTCCAATCCCCATCCAACCCGGCCTTGGACACTTGCAGGGATGGGGAGGTTGGCTGCAGATGAGGAGCAGCCGAACCTGCGCCCATCCCTATATCCGTGGAAGGCGTGTTCCCTGCTCTCCAGCCCCAGCCCCTACCTGGGTGTCGATCCACCTGGCGCCGGTGTCCGAGTGCTCCACGCGGCCGTAGAAGTGCACGGGCAGCATGTACTCGGGACGGGCCTTCTCCCAGGGATTGCCGTGCCGGAGCCAGTCGTCAGCTTCTTCCACCTGATGGAGGGAGCAGGAGCAGTGACAGGGCCACCCAGACCCAGCTGGAGGATGGCTGGGAAAGGCTCTGTCTGCTCATGGCAAAGGGGGATGATACCTGGGAGCCTGTCCACCCTAAACCTTGATTTTGGCACCACCTGAACCCCGTGTCTCTGTGCCAGAGGGGTGAGGGATGGGGGGAAAAACCCATTTCTCTTAGTGCAGTGCTAATGTTGCGTTTCCAAACCAGCCTCTTCCAGCCTTGCTCCATGAGGAGCAGGGACACAGCTGCTCCACCCTCACCCCAGCTCCTGGGGTGGCCCTGAGCAGGGCATGCTGTGGATGGGGACAAAGGAGGGATGCCCCGTGCTTGCACCAGTTGAAGAAGTTAAACTTGTTCAGGAAAGCATCTGACAAGCTTTAAATATCACAGCAGCAGCCTCCAAGCTCAGGGAGAGTGTCTGTGCAGCCTGAGCTAAGCTGGGGGTGAGTTTGGGGCTCTGGCAGTGCTGTGGGACAGCGAGGGCCACACCTCCCTCCATACCTGCCACCCATCCCGGATCTTCTGGTTGAAGATGCCGTACTCGTAGCGGATGCCGTAGCCATAGGCTGCCAGCCCCAGCGTGGCCATGGAGTCCAGGAAGCAGGCTGACAGGGAGAGAGGCAGCAGTGAGCTGGGATCCCCCAGGAGCCCTGGGACACAGCGGATCCTTCTCCCGGGGACAGGCGGGAGCAGCAGCCCGGCAGGGACACGAGGCAGGGCCAGCAGCACCCAGCCCCTCTCACTCCACACTGGAGAGGCTGGAGCAATAAACCCCCCAGGATTAGGTGCTCCCTGTGGTGGATGCAAAGCCCCCAGGGGTGTGTCCCACCACCCGGGGGGCTCACTCACCAGCCAGCCTGCCGAGACCCCCGTTGCCAAGACCGGCATCCTCCTCGATTTCCTCCAGCTCTTCCATGTCCAGCCCGAGCTACAAACAAGGAGGAGATGAGTTGGAGACTCCCAGGCTGCCCAGCCCCGCGGAGGGGAGGCACTGTTGGCACACACTCCCTTGCAGGTGAGCTCCAGAGGGGTGGAGAGGCATCCAATCCCCACAAGACCCACGCCATGGACACTGATTTGCACCCAGAGAAGCCCCTCTCCCCCTTGGCTGCAGCTCCACACCACAGCAGGGACCAGCTTAGGTGTTTAAAGTCACTGCACCAGCCTTTACAAGGGTCACTCACACCCATGTCCTCGCTGAGGGCAAGTTCTGGGTGTGGGGGGCACCCAGCTGTGACCAGGGTGCTGCTCTCGGGGTCCCAGACATTTCCAAGGGCTCTAGAGGTTTATTCCTAGGTCTGTTCTCCCTCTCCCTGGCTGTAGTCCCCCAGGGGCAGGCACCAGATTCCTGCTCCCCCAGCATCCCCATGCCTTGGGCCAGTTACCCAGATGCCATATTCTCATTCCCACAGCACCCTCACTCCTTGGGGCAGGCACCTGGATGCCGTGTTCCTGCTCCCCCAGAACCCCTATCCCCTAGGGAAGGCACCTGGATGCCTGGTTCCTGCTTCCTCAGCAACCCAATCCCTCAGGGAAGGCACCCAGGTGCCCATCCTCCTGACTCCAGGCATCACCCTTTAAGGTGAGAAGCACCTACAGCACTTTTTGAAGGAAATTCAAATTTTCCAGCCTGGGGTCCTGTGGAAGGAAGAGGTTTTGCCTATGCAAAAACTCCTCAGGGAGCTCAGCTAAGCCCACTTTTCCCATGGAAACCCTTGGCTCTGATGTCCCATGGTCACAGCAAGTGGAGAAAAATTAAAAAAACCAAAAAAACAAAAAAACCCCACACCTAAAAATAAGTTCCTCTCCTTTGAACATGTTTGCACAAAAGCTGTTCCTGCTCTTGTGCAACCAACCACCCTGCCCTTGTCTGGCAGTGCTGGGCACAGAAGGGGACAGGGTTGGGAGGAAAGGAGCCACCCAAAAACCTCAGATAACCCCAGTGCCACCAGGTGCCAGTGCCTGGCTGGCAAGGTTTGATTCCTCCCTGCCACTGATTATTGGTATTATTGGCCTTATCCATAGAACCACCAGTTCCCTTCCAGTTTACGGGCTGGGAATCCACAGAACCAGCAGTTCCCTTCCAGTTTACGGGCTGGAAATGGGATTCTGCTGATTCCCCAAGATTGCAGCTGCCGGGCTGGGCAGCTCCAGGCCTTTCAAGAGCAAGTCTTGGAGCAGCATTTCCTGCAGCTCAAGGAGCTGTTTGCAGCCAGTGTGGCAAAAGATAGACATTCCCAGGAGCTGGAGAGCACAGAGCCCTCCTTGTCCCAATCCCCATCCCCACCTGGGATGCTCACCTGGTACACGGCCTCGTCGCAGGCGTTCTGCAGCCCCAGGTTAATCATGGTGTTCTGCAGAGTCCTCCCCATGTAGAACTCCAGGGAGAGGTAGTAAATCCTCTGCAAGAGAAAACCACCCCCTGGTCACCTTCCCTGGAAGGCTGGAGGAGGCTCCCCAGGACCCCAAAGCTGCTATTGGGTGATATCTCACAAAGAAGAGGAAAAGACCAGACCCTCACCAGAGCAGGGTGGTTTGCAACCAGGAATTTGAGGGCTGGGAATCCTGTGTGGCCCTGCAGCCCCTGCCCTGCTCTCCTGCTGTTTCCCAAGCCGGGAAGGGGCCGTTTTATTTCGACAAGCCCCGTTGCCCTGTCCCAGAGCAGGGGACAGCTCCGGGATGGCCACTCCACACGGCCGCGGGCCGGACAAAGTTAAACTTTAAAGAGGAGACGTTTCCTCCCGTCACCCCGGGGCTGCAAAGCAACCGGAAAAACACGCGAGGCGCCGGGGCCAGGCGGTGGCCGCGGGGACACTGTGGGGACACGGGCTTCCTCTGCCCTTCCCGGGGGTTCGGAGCACGGGATGCTCCCGCTGACACCGCGGGCGCAGGATGCGGCCGGTACGGCCTTGCGCTAAGCCGTCCCCTGGCGTCAGCACCGGCAGGTTTTAAGGAAGGATTTAGGCTGGAGGAAGTCGCTGACTCGACAGGTCGGGCTGGGAACGGAGATGGGACAGAACCCTGGAATCATAGAATGGTTTGGGTTGCGAGGGATGTTGTTCCAACCCTCCTGCCACGCGCAGGATCCGTGGGGATTTCTGGTTTGACCGCAGCAGAGCTGGGAGCAGTGACTCCAGGCAGGCAGCACGGCTTGGCTATACGGAAGAGTCCCAAATCCAAGCCCTGGAAGAGGCTCGTTTTTCTCACCCCTACGCAACACGGGGCAGTGCTGAGCTATCGGGGCTGGCACGGTCCCAGCGAGGTGTTGGCAGGGAGGAAATTGATGCCGACAGGGACATCCAGGTGTCAGGAGAGGGATTAGGGCTTAATCCCCCCGGGGCAGAGCCCGGAGCAAACCAGCAGGACGAGCAGCAGCACAGCAACTCCTGCACAAACCGGATCTCTCACGCTTGGGATCACTTGTGTTAAACAAGACCTGTTTGCGGTTGGCTTTGGGTGCCTTTAAGCCTTTCCAATAATTCCCCCGGGAAGGCTTTGGAGTTGGTTTTGGTAGACAGCACCCACGCCGGCGCCGCGGGACAACAAACGGCGTTCCCATGCCCTGCACCCCGCTCCCGGCCAAGCCGAGCTCTGTTTGTTTTGCAAAGCAAAGGACAGTGGCCTCGCTTGGTAAAGTCCAATCCCTCCGCTCGGAAAAGTTACCGGGAACAGCCCTAAACCCACGGAAAAAACCGAGCCTCACAAGTCTCTATACTCCAGCGCGGAGCGAGGGTTCCCACCCACGGGGGATGGGTCCCACCCCAGCCACAACCCAGCACCCACCGCGGGGGGGTTCCCACCACACAGAGGGGTCCCACCCCCGGCACCCCAGCGCTCCCACCTTGGGATCCTTCTCGTAGTAGTACTGCTGGGTGCGGATCCAGCGCCCCACCAGGTGGTCGCGCACGGTGTGGGCCAGGGCGAAGTAGTAGTCGCGGGGGGTGGCCACATTGCGGTCCTTGACCAGGGTGAAGTGCAGGTGCCGGTTGAAGCCCCGCTTGAGCTCGGCCACGCTCTCGGCGCCCACGATGCCGCGGATGCTGATCTGCTTCCGCCGCTCCTGGTCCGACAGCGGCCGCGACATCGCGGCGGGGCTGCGGGGACACGGGGAGGGGGCACCCGGGCTCGGCTCCGCGTTCCGCCTCCGCCCCGCGCTGGCACCGCCCCGGGACGGGACGGGATGGGGACGGGCCCCGCAAAAGGGCCGCCCACGCGTGGGGAGGAGCGGCGGAAAACACCCGGGGGAGGGGGACACCCCGGGGATGGACAGAGGCGGGTGCAAAGGGGGGGAATCCCGGGGGTGTGCAGACCCCGGAGGTGCACGGAGGGATGTGCGAAGGGAGCGATCCCTGTGCAAAGCGGGGAGTCACAGAGCAGAGAGAGCAAAAGGGGCGATCCCGGAGGTCTCAGAGGGGGACCCCGGGCAGGGGGGACCCCCGGGATAGACAGAGGGGGTGTACAAATGGGGGACCCCGGCGGGGAGGGGAGTAGAGGGGGGTG
>VYXB01010176.1:159047-182028 GCA_013397135.1 Pachyramphus minor | reverse complement strand
TCCCTTTCTTGTGTTACGGTCCCTCCCTCCCTCCCTCCCTCCGGTCCCCCCGCATCCCTCTCCCGGCGCCCTTCCCCTCTCCCCCCGCCTCCTCACTGTTCGCTGCCCGCCCGCAATCCCTCTGGAAATGGCGTGGGATATCTTCCTCCCCGCCGCGACTCCGGGCTCTTCCCAGCTGCTCCCGCACCGGGGCTGCCCGCAGGACCCTGCCCTGCCCGCCTGGCCCTGCCTCCCGTCCGTCCCAAGGGCAAGAAAATCCGATATGAGCTTCCAACGCAACGCTTCCTTCTCCTCCTCCTCCTCCCTCCCCATGGCTCCGCAGGCTTTCCAGCCTGTGTGCTCTCCCTGCCCAGTGTCCTGGGCTCATCCCACGGCGTGGGCAGCAGGGCGAGGAAAGGGGATTGTGGCCCCCCTCTGCTCTGTTCAGGTGAGACCTCACCTGTGCTCCAGCTCTGGGGCACCAACAAGGACGTGGAGCTGCTGGAACGAGTCCAGGGGAGGCCATGGAGATGCTCCGAGGGCTGGAGCCCCTGTGCTTTGGAGACAGGCTGGGAGAGCTGGGGGTGTTCAGCCTGGAGAAGGTTCTGGGGAGACCTTAGAGCCCCTTCCAGGGCCTAAAGGGACTCCAGGAGAGCTGGAGAGGGACTTTGGGTAAGAGCCTGGAGTGCAAGGAAAAGAGAGAATGGCTTCCCCCTGCCAGAGGCCAGGGTTAGATTAGATTACAGGCATGCCCAGGCTTCCACTTGGATAATAATAGAATCATACAGAATGGTTTGGGTTGGAAAGGACCTTAAAGACCATTTCATTCCACCCCTGCCATGGGCAGGGACACCTTCCACTAGCCCAGGTTGCTCCAAGCCCCGTCCCACCTGGCCTTGGACACTTCCAGGGATCCAGGGGCAGCCACAGCGTCTCTGGGCAACCTGTGCCAGGGCCTCCCCACCCTCATGGGAAAGAACTTCTTCCTGGTATCTCATCTAAATCTCCCCTGTCAGTGTAAAACCGCTTCCCCTGGTCCTGTTGCACCAGATCCTCTGGCCCTGGCCTGTTCCCTGTGCTGTGTGTGACTTCCAGGCTGGTTTTCCATGCTTCAGGGAGGATGCAGTTTCCTGTATCTCCGGTGTCCCTGGGCACGTTCCTGCTCTGGAAGGGACAAACATCCTTCCGAGATGCACTTAATGCATTAACATTTTCTTCTTTGGGCCTGGACTGGAGCCCGTGGTGAGCTCAGAGGCTGCACATTGAAAACCTCTCCTGAGGCACTCCAAGAAAACAGAGCAGGCACTGATATTCCAGCAGCAAGCCCTTCTCACGCCCCTGGGAGAACTCTCCATGCTGTTCCCTTGGAAATGGCCCCACCACCACTCATCTCTTAACATTTTGCCTCTATTTCAATCTCCCTGGGGAGATGCTGCCCTGTATCCAGCTTTGGTCACTCCTCCCTCCTGTAGGATTCCATCCCACCTTCCCTATATCCCTCATCCCTGCTGATGGGCTGCAGATGGAGCAGGAAGCCCTGAGTGGCCCCATGTCACCAGGGCTGGGAGCTGCAACCTCCTCTCTCCCACTGTCCCAGCTCAGCATCCACCTTGGGAATGGGGAATTGTCAGCACTTCTCGTGAAGAAGGGATGTAGGAGTTTGCTCAGGAAAGGCTTAGGAAAAGGCTGGGTGGGATGTGGGGCTGCTGGATTTGGGGTTCCTGGCTGTGCCTGGGTTAGCTCCCCACACATGGGTTGCAATGACCTGTCTCCCTCCTGGGGCATCTCCTGGTCACGGGGGGATAAATTAAATCTCCTGTCCTGGCTGCTCCGTGGGTGCTGCTGCCTCACCAGCTGTGGCACCACTGCAGGAGGGGCAGATGCCAGGGAAGGGGACACAGTGGCATTTGGTCATCTCATGGTGCTGTAGTAGCGCTGGGCTCCAGAGAATCCCAGGATGGTTTGGGCTGGAAGGGACCTTAAGGACCATCTCGTTCCACCCCCTGCCATGGGCAGGGACACCTTCCACTAGCCCAGGTTGCTCCAAGCCCCATCCAACGTGGCCTTGAACACTTCCAGGGATCCAGGGGCAGCCACAGCTTCTGTGCCAGGGCCTCCCCACCCTCACAGGGAAGAATTCCTTCTTTAACTGCCTTCCATCCCTCTTCCCTCCCGTGGCCCGAGTTCTGCCCATTCCCTGCTGCTGCCTGCAGAGAGGGACAGTGAGGGATGTCCACCAGGAGGGATGAGACGGGAACTGAAGCCTGTGGCTGTGGTGGCACAGAGATGCTCCGGGAAGCTCTGCCCTTCTCTCATAAAAGTCCTTTATTAGAACAGCAAACATGACACTTCTCGTCAGTACAGCGGCTGAGTGCAGCTACCATCGCGGCACAGGGGAGGGGGGACGACGTCTTACAATCACTGGGGGTCTAAATAAGCACCATGAACATCCTAAAGAACGGGGGAGAAGGGCTGGAGAGGAGCCCCAGGTGAGCCAGCCACGGGGGCTCCTCAGGGGTTCACCAAGGAGCTGCTCGGCGTTGTCCCGCAACACGGCTCTCCTGCAGCTGGGAGAAGCTCCTCGGTGTGAGTCAACGAGATAGCACCCATCCAATAAATTAGGAAAACTTAATGCCAGAGCAACGAGGGAACGAGTGGGACCGTCCTGGAGGAGGGCACGCTGGTGGGGAACGGGCTATTTACACTTGTCTTTCTGCTGGGCCGGGATTCCTGTCGCATCCCAGCCGGCCCTGGAGCAAAGAGCTGCGGCTCTGCAGCCAGGCTGGGAATATCCAGCCAGGCTGGGAACACTGGCACCCACTGGGCAGTGATCCCACTGCCTGTCCTGGCTTCACCAGCCACGCTGGGAGCCAGCAAAGGACCGGAAAGCGAAGCGTGGGGACATGAGGATGCAGGTGCCCTCGGCTCGGGAATGGGGGCTGGCGCCGGGCACGGCAGCCACGACCTCCCGGTCCTCTCCTGCCTCTGAATTACCAGAAAGTCAAGTAGGGAGTGGAGGCTGCCGGGAACTGCTGCCGGCAGCAGGAGCAGGCAGGGAAGCGGGCAGCGTATTCCTGAGTGCGTGGCAGGGCTGTGGCCACTCTCCTGTGCCCCCATCCCATCCCAACCCAACCCCATCCCCGGGCTCCCTGTCAGACCCTCATTGCAGAGTGGATTCTCCGGTGATCGGAAGGACACTATCAGTTCAATTTAAGGCTAGGCTTTATATGGCAACTATAAAAAAATAAACACTAATCTCCAGAGAGCTGGGTGAGGGCTCTCCGGCCTATGGCTGTGGCGTGTGTGCTGGCACTGGGGTGTGGGGAGCCAGGGAAGAAACCCCCCCATGGGTGCTTGGCATCGAACTGAGGGCCTGCCAGCACCTGGAGCACCCGGGAATAGGGTGGCCACCCCCTGCCCCACTGCTGTGCCCCAGGGGCACACGGGACAGAGACGGGTGTTTTGGTAAGGACATGGAGACTGACTGGTAATCCAGGACCCACCTCTACACATGACCGAGGGTGCTCTGCAAGAAAGGCCACAGGGGAAAGAAATATCCTGCAAAGTAACCGGGCTGGCAGGGGTGGAAGCTTTCCCGTGGTGGGGGTCCCTCCATCCGGCCCCGCGGGAGGGGAGAGCGCTCTGCGGAACGAGACGGGACCGCCCCCCAGAAACCCCAACTGAAATCAGTAAAACCAAACCTAAAAGCAGACACAGGAGAACAGCTCAGGCTACCTAAGTACTTCATCAGCCAGGAAGAGCTAAAGAGCGAAGCGCACACACACAGGGCAGCGCGGAGGCCGGAGAGCGGAGACGGCCGAGAGCCGGGGGCTTCCTTCCCGCTTTCCCTCCCCGTCTCCGGCCAGAGGCTGAGCAGGGACCCGGCAGCTGAGCAGGGACCCAGCAGCTGAGCAGGGACCCAGCAGCTGCATGTCTGGCCTTGTCCTGCAGGAGGGAACAGGCTGGCTCCTCTCATCCCAAGAAGAGGCAGCCGGCTCCGGGAGCATCCTCACGGCATGGCCGAGCGCGAAGCGTAGAATTCGGGGACCGGCAGCCCCGTGTGCAGAGTCACCTGCAATGAGAGACACGTGGCTCAGCTGTGTCCCACCGTGTCTGGTGGGACAGCTCATGGGATGGCAGCTGGCACATCATCCCCGAGGAGGGTGGGAGCAGCACCCAGAGAAAGGCAGGATGTGGCTGGAGATGCGGGGAGCTCTTCCCATCCCTCCGCACATCCTCCCTGCTGCAGGATGGGCTGGGGGCATCCCCAAAACTGTGGTGGTGCCTTGTTCCTGACTTGCTTGTGCTGCTGGAGACCCTCTGAACTGGGAGTGCTGGTACCAGCGGTACCACACCCCAAATATTCCCAGGATTGTGACAGATGGCTGCCGGAGAGGTGGGAGATGGCAGGAGCTGGGTCTCTGTGCAGATGGGATGGACAAGAGGGGATGGAGGGGCCTGAAGGACAGCAAAGCCATTATGGGAGACCTTGGAGAAGCCCCTGAGCTGAGGGGGGATGGAGACAGTGGGGGAGACAGGGACAGTGGAGGGGATAGGGACAGTGGAAGGGATGCTGGTGGGAGGAAGGATCTTCGTGGTGGGGAAGCTGCGCAGTATCAGGGTGATGGGGCAGGTGGGAAGATACTGAAGTGAAGGCTTTGATGATCCCTCCCAACCCAAGCCATCCTGTTTCCATGAAAATGGGAGTTAGGCACTTGTCCTGGCTTCATCCAGGGATGGGGAGCGATGCAGCAGAGACTGCAGTGCTGGACAAAGGGAGAAGGACGGAAATACTGGAGACCTGAGGCTCACCAGTCCAGGAAAAATCCTGATCCATCAGGGATCCGGGCAGGCTCTGTGTGTATGGACTGACTGGGCAAGGGGCCAGGCTCTGGAAGTGCTCACACACACCAATGAGCAACACAGGGGGAATTCAGCTCCCTCCACAAACGCCTTAATTTGGGAGGAAAGCACAGTTCCTCCTTTTATTGCAGCAGTAGCATTTTGCCCTTCAGGTACAGATTTACAGAAAACTTTGTCTAAAATACAATGACTTTCTTCCTAATTAGAGTTGTTTTTAATTAGTCATATGCCTCTGAAGAAGGATAATGAATGACTTGGGTTTATGAGCAGTCTTTTGTCAGCATCCCACGGGATTTCTCTGTTGTCAAGGGATTTAAGCTCTGCCTTGCCCAGAGGACCCACAAAGCTGAGGAGCTCCAGAAATGCCTTGTTCCTTATGGCTGTGTAAAGGACTGAAGCAGGAATTAAGCCCATCACACAGCAGGATATTTTTACCACACCAAATTAATACAGTACCTCTAAAATCAGTGCAGACAAGAGGGGCTTCTTTAATCTTTCCTAATTATACATTTGCCAGCCCTTCTCCAAGCTGGGCAGACTCCCCTGCCTGCAAGGCCCTTGGAGTGGGACACTGTGGCAGGGATGCTCCCAGGGTTTGGGATGGTTGTGACCCACCTCTGCCTCAGTGCTGCTGGAAAACTGCCACTGCCTTGGTGACAGCACAGGAAACCCTATATCCTGATGGATAGAACAGAGCAAGTCCTAATCCATGGATCCCTAATTTACAGAGGCCACTTGGTGCCTCTGCCCTTGCACAGAAGTGTTCATAGGATCCCAGAATGGTTTGGGTTGGAAGGGACCTTAAATATCATCTCATTCCAGCCCCTGCCATGGGCAGGGACACATTCCACTGGACCAGGTTGCTCCAAACCCCATCCAGCCTGGCCTTGGACACTTCCAGGGATCCAGGGGCAGCCACAGCTTCTCTGGGCAACCTGGGCCAAGGCCTCCCCACCCTCATAGCCAGGAATTCCTTCCCAATATCCCATCTATCCCTGTCCTCTGGCAGTGGGAAGCCGTTCCCCCTTGTCCTGTCCCTCCAGGCCCTTGTCCAAAGTCCCTCTCCAGCTTTGACATCCACTGTAGAAGACCATGCCAAAATTCTTGACTCCCTGAGATCATCCATTACGTGCAGCATGTCCTTGGATGTTCCTGGGCACTTGTGCAGGTTGGAGGTGAGGGCAGTGGTGGGGTGGATGTGCCAAAGCCAGGTTGGTGAATGTGGAAGACTCCACTGGGGAGATGACAGCAGGGATGTGATCAGTGAGAAGAAAAATGAAAGGTGGAAATACCAGATCAGCCCAGGGAGCCACCGCTTGGTGATGTTCAGGAATGCTGAGAGCTTGGGAGAGAGGGAGAGAAGAGGGGTTTGAAATGCCCCAGAGGGAAATGGGCTTTAAAAGGTGCCCTTCTCCCTGGTGATGGTCCCATCTGGGTCCTGGGAGAGTTGTACAAGCTGATGAGACACTTGTGTGGTAGCATCACAACACAAGTTATCAAACCCCATCAACCAGGAAGGGCTGGAGAATCCTGGTGCTCCAGCAGCCCTGACACAGAAACCTGGAGCAAGAAGCCAGCAGGAGCTGTGACTGCAAGAAGGCCTGTCCTGATTTTGAAGACTCACAGGTGGTGTAGGGTCTAAGTTCAGCTCTTTCCACGCTGTCCCTGTCACACAGGAGCCCTCCTGCTCCACCAAGTCCCTGTGCTGCTGAGCAGCAACTCCCACTGCAGTGGCAGCAGCAAGAGGGGGAGTGTGACAGCAGCTCCACCCCTGGGGATGCTCCAGGGAGCCCATCCAAGCCCGTACCTGCACGTTCCTGTTGAGGCTGACGGCGGGGAAGAAGAGGCCCTCCAGGTTCTCGAAGGCGACAGGCCCTTGCTGGTCCTCATTGATGGAGAATGTCAAAGTCCTCCTGGTCAGATCCAGCAGCACTCCCACCGTGGCGCCTTTCGTTATCCCACCCTCGGTTCTGTGAGGGAAGAGGTCAGTGGTTTAACGTCCCCTGTGCTCCTGGCTCAGGGTTCAGGGCCTGGACCTCCAGGACTGACGATGCTGAATGTCACCCAGGAGCCATGACTGGCTCCCATCCCAGTCATCCTCATGAATCCCTGGGCACCTCCTCCTCAATCCTCCCATGGGGCTGCTCCTTGTTTTGTGATGCCCCTGAGGGCAAAGTGACCCTGAGAGCAGCCACAGCCATGGGGGAAACACGTGGAACTGGGGAGCAAAGCTGAAGGACCCACACCAAAACCTGCTGATCCATGAGGGAACAGCCCCCTTGAGGCTGCAGGAAGGTGACACCAGGCTCTCCCCAAGCCAAGTGCCCAGTCCCACAGGGAACACGAGCAGTAGCTGTGGCACAGGGATCACGGGAAATGTTGTTTTCTTGTTGCAAGAGTTGCAAGTTGGGCCGTACTGGGAAGGGGATACTACATGGGAAGAGTCAGCATGCAAAGAGAAGGGAAGCACCAGGCAGGGAGGGACTGTCCCTGCTCGGGGCAAGGGGACATCCTCTCACAGAGGCAACTGGGACTGATGTCTCCCTTCCCATGGGCACCTGTAGGTGCCACTGGCAAAGCCACGGGCTCTTCCTTGGGCTGAAGCCTCCCGGGAGGAAAGACCCTGTTCCAAAACCACGTACCTGTTGGTGTGGGAGTTGTTGTGCATGAACCAGCTCCTGTTATTGTCCACGTACATGGCCCAGGCCTTGTCGTCCTTGCCCAGCATGGCGTCCTTCAGGACGTCGATACGCGCCACACCGAAGGCCGGATCGGGGTGGTTATCGTACCGATCGATCGACAGCTCCCAGTAATGGAGCCCTTTGGAAAAGCCTGTTTTCCCCAGCACAACCCTGTCATCGTAGCTGTTGCAGGTGACAGTCAGGTTGTCATTGGAAAAGATGATGTCAGCGTGGGCAGAGGAAGGATCGAAAGAGAACCAAGCCACTGGAACACACAAACAGCGCCGGGTTAGTGTGGCCGGGGCGCGGCCGCCGGAGCCACGCGGAGCGGACACGGACATGCTGCATGCAGGGAATGACATGGAGCACGCAGGGAGCTGCACAGTGGAGGGGGCTGCTGGCTCACAGAGGGCAACTTCCAGCGTGGAGGGGTGCTCTGAGCTCCTCTGGCTGCAGCTGTGGCTGAGGTTTTATGGCCAGGAGGAGTTTTGGTCTTGCTGGTCCACGTGTCCATCCCCTCCCAGTGTCTGTCTCGGCTCGTGAACCTGCAGGATCCTCAAGATCTCCTAAAATTTGGCCTTAGCAGGAGACATGAGATACCAGACAGGTCTCCAGGCTCTATCTAACATAGAACTATGGAATAAACAGTTTGGGTTGGAAGGGACCTTAAAGCCCAGCTCCTTCCAACCCCCTACCATGGGCAGGGACACCTTCCACTATCCCAGGTTGCTCCAGGTCCTGTCCGACCTGGCCTTGGATGTAACTTTTACAATTAAGAGCTGGTTACTCATGCGTCAGTTTGCAGGGTCAGGTCAGTGTGGGAAGAGGACTGAGGATCAGCAGATAAACTCTGTGTGTGTATTTGAGGGCTGTTTTTGGGAACCAAAAGCACACGGACAGAGATGCTACGCCACACCAGGAAACCTCCCTGCCGAGCATCGAGCCACACGCAAGACAAGAGCCAGATCACGGGAAGGCAGGAAAACGCCCCAAAACCTCCAGGGCTCAGTACAGCTGCCAGTTTAAATGCTGACAATCTGACAGATACAGTGTCATATCCTCGACAAAGCAGAGGGACACAAGCCACCAGCCCGGCTCCCCCGCCCCGGGGGTGGTTTTCTCCGGAACATGAAGTGACACATCCACAAAACACTCTGACGGCTGCGGGAGGGAACACGGCTTGAAAAATAAAGCACTCTGGTGAGACTGATTCACTGGTTTATTGGAGTTCCACAGGACAGATCACATGCAACGCGGGCGCCGCCGCCGCCACCCGACACAGCCCCGGCCGTACCTGCCACCATTTTTTTAATGTCAACTGTGGTCATTCCCAGGGAAAGGCATGCGGGAGAGAAAACAGCACGTCAGCTTGGGTGAGGGAAAGGAAGGAGAAACCACTCCTGCTTGTCTGGGTCTCCAGCCAGAGCAGGGAATTCTCAGTGTTTTGCGGCAGGGCGGGGTGAGACAGCACAAAGATGGGCTCGGGCTGCGAGCAGGGACAGGGTGGTTGGCACAGTGATGAAGGAATCCCACGGGGATGGGGACTCCTTCTCCCAGGGGGAGGAACAAGGTTGACCCTGCAGGCAGTCTGAAGAGGACAGGCAAGCAGCAACCACCTTGTTTTAATGAGCTGCAGAGGGGCTCATTGCCTCACCAGCATTTGGCCCACATTCAAGTGCCCTTAGTGAAGGGGAATATGTGTTGGTTTAGAGTTATAGAATCATGGAATGGTTTGGGATGGAAGGGACCCTAATGATCATCTAGTTCCAAATCCCTGCCATGGGCAGGGACACCTCCCACTATCCCAGGTTGCTCCAAGCCCTCTCCAACCTGGCCTTGGACACTTCCAGGCATCCAGGGGCAGCCACAGCTTCTCTGGGCAACCTGTGCCAGGGCCTCCCCACCCACACAGGGAAGAATTTCTCCCCAGTATCCCATCTAACCCTGCCCTCTGGCAGTTTAAAAGAGCAGGAAGAGAGCAGTAGGATCAGTTCTTAATTACAGAGCCACCTCCAGAGCACTGACCTCAGGCTTCTCCTTAAAACCATAGGGGAGAAATACTTAAAATGTCTTTACATCTTACACTACTAACCACTCTTCCTCCAAATTTTCCTCCTGCCCAGGGCAGTGGTGGAGTGCCCATCCAGGAGGGATTTAAAAGCCATGTGGATGTGGCACTTGGGGACATGGTCAGTGGTGGCCCTGGCAGCGCTGGGGGGAACGATGACCTTAGAGGGCTTTTCCAACCTTACCAATTCCATGATTCTCTGACATCCGAGAGTGCTCTGCAAGCAGGGTGTGAGAGCAAGAAACGCTGCTCAGTCGCCAGAGGAAAGTTAAAAGATTAAAAAGCAAAACAAAAGAGATGAAGCAACACACAGTGGGTGCCAGTGAACTGTAATAAAGGTACTTGCCTAATTGAGAGTAAGGCGATCCTTGTGTGTCAAAATTGCATCCTATAAAGAGATACTACATTTCACACATCACAGCTGAGGAACAACAACCACCTGACAAACACTTGGGAGCATTTAATCATTAACTAAGCATCCAGCAGCCACGGGAGGCCTGATTCATTAAAAGCCAGAGGGCACGAGAGGAGTCACAAACACAACACGTGAGTTTATGGGTGGACTGTATCCTGCTGGCTCAGGATGCCAAATTGTTTGGCTTTTCTCCAGAAGAGAAGCAGGAAGTTTTGGCCTTGGTGGAGTATCTTGGCTGCTTGGTAAATATTCTCAAGGTTGACTGAAAAAAAACACTCCTTGGAGGAGAGGAACTGAGCAAAGAGCAGCCACTGGTGTGTCCAGTGGACAGGGAGCACTGAGCTCTTCCAGGCTGCCTCCCTGATGGATGTGTGGTCTGGACAAGAGTGGAGAAGGAAAGGGGGTCCCAGGCTGTGCATCAGCTGCATGGGCAGGATGTGTTGGGGTGCCCTTTGTCCTCCTGTGCCTGACTGATGGCTGCAAATACCTCTGGGGAGCTGGGATGCAGCAAGGGACTGATCCAGGGGCTTGTCCTGATCTAGAAGCTTGTCCTCACCAGGTGGAGAGGACAACACAAAGCCCCATGTTTGCACTGCATGGAAGAGCACTCACAAAAGGCTCTGGATTTTAAGGTCACCCTGTGGAGCCCTGTGGCTGGTTTCCCCCCTCCTGACGTGCCTGTTGGTGGGAGAGCCCCTGGCTGTGGTTGTGCTCCGTGCTGTGCTCCCATGGCACCTCCTGAGGCTGTTTTAATGAATCGTGCCCCTGTTCAGAAACTGCTTTTCGAGGTCTCTGCCCATCGCTGTGGTCCAAGCTCTTGTGAGGGAGCCCACGATGGTGTTCAGGGCCCCCTTTTTCCCTGTCCCCCCACCCCGGAGTGCGGCTGCAGAGGGTCCACACTTGCCCACACAGGTGGTCTCGGAACACCGGACACAAAGGAAGGAACATTCCTAACAAAACAGCGTTGAAGCCATCAGCTCACAGCGGCACGATGAGAAAGAAAACATAACAAGCACAAAAGAAAAGGAAGTTCGCAGGGTCCCCGGTTATTCTGGCAAGGGTCATGCTGCAGCATTCCTCATTCCGTGTTATGGGATGGAAACCAAAGGATCGGGGGCCCCCATTCTTCCTGGGCTTACACCGGAGGAAGGCGGGAATTGCGCCACCGGAGTGGTGTAAATCCAGAGCGGTGGAAGAATCAGGGTCCAGGATCTTTAGCAAAGGAAGATGTGCAAAGACTGGTTAGAAAACAGCTCCGAGAGATCCCTGTGCCTGTGGCTCCTCGTTGGCTTCCCAAAACCATCCCTCGTTCTGCCTGCCCTGCCTGTGTCCCACCACAGCCCAGGATTTTGGGAACAGGGAGCGAAGCCAAGCGCTCGTGTTAGGTTTGTCAGAGGAGAGAGGCATCACAGGAGTGGTGTCCTCTGCTCTGCAGAAAACAAGGCTCTGGTACAATCATGTCTGGCTTTGGAAAAGCTGAGCCCAGTGCTCAAAGCTGAGCAGACGAGAGCCCACATCTTCAGGCCCTAAGCTGGGCTGTGAGCTGGCCTGAGCTGGAATCAGACAGTCCCAGACTGCTTTGGGTTGGAGGGGACTTAAAATCATCTTGTTCCAACCCCCTGCCATGGGCAAGGACACCTTCCTCTATCCCAGGTTGCTCCAAGTCCTGTCCAATCTTGAACACTTGCAAGCACGGGGAGTCCACAACCTCCCTGGGCAACACGTTAGACTCTGCCTGCATCCACACTTGCTTCTTGCTTAAGAGGGGTTTAGATTTAATCAACCAAACTGATTTCACAGACCAAATCTCACAGCAGAGGCTGTGCCTCCTGGCTGTATAGGGAAAACAAACCATCGAGGTGTTCCCACAGGTTTCTCCCTGGGAAGGTCTTTCCTTCTGACTGTCTTGTGACACAACACCAACACAAACTCCTGGGAAGAGATGAGGGAACTTCTAGTGGAAGGTGTCCCTGCCCGTAGCAGAAGGTTGGGACTGGATGGTCCTTAAGGTCCCTTCCAACCCAAACCAGCCTGGAATTCTATGATCTGCTTTGCTGAAGGGTTCAGCAATGCCCTGCCAAGAACAGCACCCACACGAGGAGTTACTGTGCTGTTCCATCACCCCAAACCGCCCACACACAGACAAAAACACCACAAGAACCAGGCCACCAGAACCCCCTCGGTGGCAGGAGCAGGCCAGTGACAAACAGAAAGAATTCCCCCTGCCATCCATCCGCATGTCATGGGAAAAACAAACACAACGGAACAGAACGAACAGATAGTTTGGAGATGCCCAGAAGCACAGACCAAGAGGAAACGCCAGAGGGGCTCAGCTCACCGGCTGAATTCAGGGACTGTAAGGAAGAATGCAAGCTCAGCTGGTGGGCCGAAGATCTTAGCTCAAAGTAGGATCTCCCCGAGAAGCTGGGTTGCAGATTAAGGGTGGAGGAGAAAGGACTCATTCTACGAAGCTGCGATCTTTCCAAAGGCACTGGAAAAGGGAGGGTCTGTTCTTCTGACTGGGTGTCTAAATGTAAGATCAACGTAAACTAGAGATCAGAAAACGGGCTCTCTGCTCTGGACGGCGTCGCTCCATCGCCCGAGCCCGGATCCTGGAGCAGAGCACAGACGCTCCGGCACCGCACGGATCCTGCTCCGGCGCGTGGGGCTGGAATGTCTGGTGCTGTGCAACCCCGCCAGGCCCTTCAGGGCAGCCTTGCCTGGCAGCACCGGCAAGGAAAACGTGCTCATCTTCAACATTCCCGTGTCAGCACGACAAATTCAATAGGTTTGTCGATAAAGGGGGGTCCTGCACCTCTTCACAGTAAGGCACCTAAAAAAATTCACAGGTTACCATGCACACTCCCCACCGTGCCTTCACACATCTCACACCCTTCTGTGCACCATAATGCTGGAAAAACCAGTTGGTAACACTGCAAAGGCATTTTGCAGGGCTGTACTAAGCTCTGTCACCCTAAAGAACCACCAAGCACCCACCTTACTCAAAGGTTGTTCGGGATGTTGTGTTCTTGGTATCCCTTTGTACCTGTCAAAACACATCTGAGCCTTACAGCAAGAATTTAACTCATGGGATTCACAGCAACATGTCAGAGTAAAGGGAACCCCTTGGGTCATCTGTTTCCACACATGGTCACCTCCTGCAACTTCTTCCCTAGCCTTGTCCAGGGATACATCCACATGAAAATATGGAATCCACCATCCACACATTCAAATTCCCGGCACACTGAATCCCCAGCCTTCCCATCTCAGCTGTGAACACGGACTGAGCTGGAAAACCACGTTAAAACAGCTAAAAAAGGAGACATTTCTTTGCCCAGTGGGTTGTGACTTCTGCTGCTGCGGCCGAGGCTGTGGAGGCAAAGGGTGTCAGTGGGGTCAGACACGGGTTACATAAATTATTGCACAACAGGTCAAAAAACAGAGCTCAAGGTTAGGGAGGGATGGGCTCTAAGGCCTACAAAGAGTGAGAGGAGCTACTACCACGAGTAGCCACGCTCGTGACTCCCCCTAATCAGCACCCTGTAGCTCCTTGCAGGCTGTTTCCTGTGGGGTTTTCACCCCTTTCCAAGAGCTGCTGGTTAAAAAGCCCTGGCTGCTGCTGAGGGGTCATTCCATGGATGGTCAGGAATTTGAAGCTGGGCTCCAAATGAGGAGCTGGGCTTGAAACAAAAGAAAAGAAGAGGGGCTTGACAATGCTGAAGAAGGGAGGTGGATGATGTGGGCCTGGGGAGCAGGCAGGGATAGTCCCCTCTTCTCCATCTCCACCTGGGATGAGCTGGTCCTTCCTCCTGCCTTTCAGCACATGGAAAAGCACAACACTGGAAGGACTCAGAAGCATCTCAGAAACCTGTGTAGAGAAAAGCAGCCCAGCAGCCAGCCCACCTACAGATTTCAATCCCTTAGGAAGGTCCCTAAGTCAGCAGGAGACTGAGCAGAACCTGGAAAATTTGCTGGATGAGGGAAGATCAGGAGTGCAGGGGCTGCCCAGCTCAGGGAGGAGGAAGCTGGGGGAGACCTGAGGTCTCCCAGGGGTGAGAAGAGCCAAGCAGTGCTGCCACTGGCCAAGCTTTTGGGAGACAGATGTCCGTGCCCTGGGACAGGCTCACCTTGCAAAATCCCTTCCAGACTGACTTCCCAGCCTACAGCTGAACTTCATCCAGGAGCTTGGGGAACAGGGAGATTAAGGCAGGTCTCAAAATGGCAGAGCCTTGGAGCCCTTGGCTAAGATGTGACATGGCACGAGACACTCCTAGGGCTGATGTGACACAGCCTGACATCAGCTCGGGAGAGGACATGGGTCAAGGAGAGAACTTTGCCTTCAGCCCTTGCTCACGTTTGGCCGTGCTGATGATGGGGACCTTCATCCCTGGGAAGCCCCAGCATGTGGGAAGGGCTCTGGGGCACAGCCCTCCTCCAATCCACCTTGTCCTGCTGGTGGCACCAAAAACCAGCTCTGAAGAGTGACCTGCAGTAGTTTCCTTCAGGATGAGCAGAAGATGTCCCACACCAGGGGCTGGGAAGATGTTCTTGCTGTAACTTGTGCCTGTGCCACCTTCCCATGGGATGGGACATTCCCATCAGTGCTGCCTGGCTCCCCTTGGCTGTCAGGCTGGGCAGGACCACACAGCCCCAGACACAACTTTACCCTCTTCTCAACCTTGTTCTCTTCAGATTCGAAGGCCCTGCAAGATTTTTCACATTCCCCACTCTACCACCCGTTTCACTGCTCACCGAAGGAAGAACAGACATCAGTTCCCTTCCACAGGCTGCAGAGAAGGATCTCACTAGAAACCAGCTTTTAAATAAAGAATTCCTCATAACCACTTACAGCAGGACAGCCACGTTCCAAGAGATGTTCCCTTCGCATCGAGCCCGTCTCTTCTTTTGTCCCCTCTGCCCACACGAACCCTTTGCAGGAAGCTGCAGAGCTCAGCTGAAGGGGAAAAGCTGAGCCTACTTCAGACAAAATAGCTCTCAGAGGCCTTGCTGCTGCTGTAAAAGCCAGCAATAAAAGCCCAACCTTAAGAGAGAGCTGCGACGTGCGAGCTCTATTCAACGAGCCCCTCGGATATCCGGAAGCTGCACACAGATGTAATTTATTTCCCTTTGAATCCTAAAAGCTCAGATGGCCTCTAAGAGCACAGAATGCTCCAGGCCCATTTGACTTTTCCTCCCTCTTTCTTTCGTGCCGGAATAACAACTGCAAAAGCTCATTCAAGAGAAAAGGCTGAATGCAGCAAACTTTCACCCTGATGCTCTGAGGAGTGGGATTTCTCTCTGCTCCACGGACCAAGCACCAGCCCTGAGCATGGCCCTGCAGGGACCAGGAACAGATGTTTTCTCCCAGATTCCTTCATATTTTGGAGTCAAGCTCGGGGTTGGATCGACAGTGAGAACACCTATGAGAGGAAGTCAGAGCTGGGAAGATCACAGTGGGGACCCTGCAGACTCCTGGCTGGGGATGACTTAAAGCCCAGCTGGTTTGGGTTAGGGAATTGTGTCTCAAATGGGTCTTTATGAGCCACAAATGTGATGAGAAGCCAAAGCTCTGCTGTCTCCTGCCAAGCCTGGTGAAGCTGTGGAGTGAAGTGGGTGAGGCTTTGGTGGAGGTCCTGACCACCCCAGCATGGGGCTGGATCTGGGCTGTCCCATCCCCAGGAATGCTGAGGATTCCTGGATGCTTCCTGGTGCTCAGCTTTGCAAACTCTCACACTGACATGTCTCTGGCAGAAGTGCCAAGGCCTTTGTGCCCGTGATTTGAGCTTCCTGCCTCTCCTCTGAGAAGGTTTGTCACAGATTTGCTCTCCACTGTTCCTCTGTCACATGTGAGTGAGTCCCATTCCTTGCTGACCTGCCCACGCATCCAAGCCTGGCACATTCCCTTTCCAAACTGGAATGGTTATCTCCTGCAGATAAGTGCAGGCAGCAAGAGAAACACTTGGTGTAGCCTTGCTCTGCTTTTGCCTTCTGTTTTTATAGCAGAAAACCCATTTTTCTCCTTGCTGAAAGCCACCAGAGATTGTTCTGTGGCAGGAAAGCTCTTGCCCTCCTTTCACCCCACGAGCTGTGTGTGCTTCCTTCTGATCCCAGCTGCCAGCCAGCTGGATGCTGCCCTGAAAAAAACCCTCACATGGCTTGGAAAAGAGAGATTTTAGTCTGGAAGTAAGGAAAAGGGATTCCACCAAGCGTGGAAAACTCCCAGGGAGGGGTTTTGTGCCTGGCAGTGAGGCTGTGGGGCAGCAGACGTGCTGGTGGGGGCTGATCCCTCCCTCCACAGACTCCCACCTCGGATCCAGCCCTGCCACTCTCCACCTGCATGGCAGAAATAAGCCAATTTTCCACACTGGATTAAGGGCCTGGTGTGACAAATGTACTTAAAGCCAGTCAGGGAGACTCCTCTGCAGCCTGCAAGGGAGTGTTTAATATTCCATCTGAGCTCCTGCTGCTGTGGGGGTGATGCAGACGATGCTGGTGGGGCTGGCTGTGCATCATTGTGTCTGGAAGGACACCCCCATGGCTCTGTGGTCCCTCTGCTCCCTGTCCTGCACTTCCAGGGGCTGAATCCTGTGGTTCCAGCCCTCAGGAGCACGACTGACAGTGTTCTGTTTTAAACGGGATTAATGAAAACATCTGAGCTTCCCTTTGTGTCACGTAACCCCAAATGTAAATACCTCTCACTGCACCTCCCCAGAGAACACCCTCTGCAAAGGAAAAGGGTGAGACAGAAATCTGGGCACTGTTTCAGGCCCCTCACACCACCTTTCCCCTGTGGTCAGCTCTGGCTTTCCTGCAGGGAATGCTCAGGTACTGGAGCACCAGCAGGGCTAAGCTGGGGTGTGCTGGAGGCAGCGTGTGAGCGCTGGTGTCCGAGTGCTCCGGGCTGGAGCTGCTGCAATACCTTACCCTCGGATGTCTGGAGCACCAGGGTCTTGCTGTAGGGGCTGACTCCTGACTTGTTGAAGGCCTTGACCCGGGCGCTGTAGGTGCTGTTGAAGTGAAGCCCGTCGACCGTGCACATGGTCTCCTTGCCCACATACACCTCCTGCAAGGCAACCACGGTTAGTGCCCAGATCAGGGAGTCCCAGGGGTGGGAGAACAGCTCCTGGAGGTCGGGATGCACCGGGATTCAGCCCTGCTCTGCTACCTGGGGCAGATTTCTGAGCACTCCATGACTAAAGCAGAGCAGATTGACCCTGTGATTTGTTCCTTGATATTAGTTTGGGCTGCAGCACCAGCAGGGGAGGGAGGGGATCCTGCCCCTCTGCTCTGCTCAGGTGAGATCCACTTGGAATGTTGCACCCAGCTCTGAGGCTCCCACAACATCAGAAGGATGTGGAGCTGCTGGAACGAATCCAGAAGAGGTCATGGATCTGCTCCAAGGGCTGGAGCCTCTCTGCTCTGGGGACAGGCTGGGAGAGCTGGGGGTGTTCACCTGGAGAAGAGAAGGCTCCAGGTGAGAGCCCCTTCCAGGGCCTGAAGGAGCTCCAGGACAGGTGGAGAGGGACTGGGGACAAGGGAGGAGGGACAGGACACAAGGAATGGCTTCCCACTACCAGAGGGCAGGGAGAGATGGGATATTGGGAAGGAATATATCAAAGGCAAGCAATGAGCCTTGGTCTCCCCACCACCAGCCTCCTGCTCCCTTCTCTCTCCAGATCCCACCCATGTCACCTCTTGTCCACCTGGACTCTGCTCTGGCTCCTGCCTGCCTGAGTTTTCTGTGGATGAATTCAGAGCACCATGGGCTGGTCCCTGCGCCCACTCTTGGTGGATGTGAACACTCCAGGATAATTATCAGCGTGTCGGATCAGAGAAAAATTGTATTTTAATTGTGTAATTACAGCAATTTAAAAGCCCTCAGGCCTCAAACACCTCTGCTTGCTGGCAGCTGGCGAAGCATGAAGTTTTCATGGCAATTAGCATACCTTGCATGAAATATTCAGCAACCTAAAAATAAGGAGCTTCATAGAATCATGGAATACCAGAATCGATTGGGTTGGAAGGGGGACCCTAAAGATCATGTTGTTCCACCCCCTTCTACTATCCCAGGTGGCTCCAACTTGGCCTTGGACACTTCCAGAGATCCAGGGGCAGCCACAGCTTCTCTGGGCAACCTGTGCCAAGGCTTCCCCACCCTCCCAGGGAAGAATTCTTTCCCAATATCCCAAATGGCAGTGGGAAGCCATTCCCCTTTCCAGGGAAGATGGAACTTGCAGGAAGCACAAGGAACCCTGAGGTCACTCCGTGGCAGGGAAATACCGGAGGCAGGAGCATCCCCTTCCCGCTGGGACCAGCTCCAAGCACTCACCCTGAACTGGCCGCCGTTCCCATCATCCAGCTCCAGGATGTATCCTTCCACCTGCACCGTGGACAAGGGGGGCTGCTTCCAGGACAGGGTGGCACTGTTGTTGTGGGTGCAGCACTCCTCCAGCTGCAGGATCGGCGGGGCCGGCACTGGGGAGGAAACTAAACCCAAATCAGTGGAACCCTGGCTGCCAGCACCACACGGGGGGAGGGAGGGGATGTATTCATTGGGATGCTCTTATTTCCTGGCTGGGAAGGCAGCACCAGGGGTGTAACTGTGGTCTGGAGGGTGTGAGGTGGAAAGGAAGCAGAAAGGACTCCAAATTCCTCCACCTCACAGCCTGGTGAAGCTGAGGTTTCCCCAGAGCTTTTCTGCTTTATTCTTGTTTTCTAATTATTTTTGGGGAATTTTGGCAGCACAACAATACACCTGATATAGAGCAGCCAATCCCAAACCTGGGACACTCTCCCAAGGCTCCACAGAGCCCTGAGCCTGGACTTATCTACAGCCCAGCAGCAAGTGCTGCTCTGCTTTTCCATTAAATTAATTCACTGTAACAAAATGGAGAGGACCTGAAGCTGAGGGGCTGAGTACCCCCTATGGCTCCCATCAGCTACACAGGGGACAGAAAGGACTTCCAGGTTTTTTTCTGCTGTATTTGGGAATCTCCATGTGTGCCATGCAGCCCTGTCTCTGATCCCATGCTCTGAAAAGCACGGAAGGGCGACAACGTGACAGGGGAGGGAGATCCCCACTGACCCATCTCCTCTCAACAGAGCTGCTCGTCCACCATCCTCATCCTCAGTGCCCAAAGTGACAAGAGCCAGTGCAAACAGCCAGGGAGAATCCAGACAACATGTGGAGGAGCCACAGATGCCTGGGAGAGCAAAGATGGACTTGCTGGCAAAGGCTCAGCTTTCCCCCTCTGTGACTCCTCCACCTCCTGGGTTGGATCCTCAGGAACTGCCAGGCTGGCACAGGGTGTGGGATGCCCAGCACCTATTCCTCACCTGCTCCTTATCAAGAGCTCAGGTGTTGCCCTCCAGATTTGGGATCCAAACCCCACCTTCTGCAAGCTTAAAAAACCAACAACTTATTTCCACAGCGAGGGTGAGCTGAGAGGAGGAGGGAGATGATGAGAGGAGGGTGGGCAGATAAACCAGCAGCAGATTTGCTCTTATTAATTAAAAATAATCCTCTGGGTTAAATTGCAGGAAGGGAGGGCCTCCCTGGGCTTGCTATCACAAAATATCACTGACATTTCAAATTAACAGCCAGGCTAACGATGAGCAGCCATGGTCCCTCCTCACTGCTGCAAAGACCAGCAGGGCCATGATGTGAAGATGGTCATTATCGTGACAGAGGAGCTCTGTGGACATCAGTTGTCCTTTCCCTGAGCACTGAGACATGCTGGGGTGTGCAAACAGCTCCCAAGCCAGGAATTCCAGCTGTGATGGGAACGAAGAGCCATGACAAACCTGCAGCTGGTGGCCCTTTCTCCAAGCAACTCATCTGCACCAGCTGAAGGTACAGCCCATCTTCAGTGGCCTCCTGAGCCCCCCTGTGTGTCCACAGCCCTTTTTGCACCTTTTTCAGCTTTCCTGGGCTTGCTAAATCCCAAACTGCTCACAGGCTGCAACAGCTCTTGGTGGGACAGGAGAGTGAGCACTGAGCGAACGGAGAACAGGGAGGGAAGTTAAACCAAAAGGAAAGTCCAAACCAACAGTGAGGAGAGGGGAGGGAGAGGAGTCCCCAGGCTGAGTGACGTGGCTCTGTGTGCTTGGAGGGACATCTGGTCCATGCCAGATGCTGCTCAGCACTGAGTGAGTGTGGGTATGTGAGCAGAGCTTTGGGAAGAGCCTTGTGCTGCTCCCAAGACACAGGTCCCAACCTGCAGAGCACTTTCTATTGCACTTTTTAATGCACTAATAACTTTCTAATGCACTGAGACTGCTTTTCCAGGCAAAGCCAAGCTCCTGGCACCCTTGTCTGGCACACAGGTGCCCAGGGATCTGAGAGAGGGAGGCAGATGGTTGGCCCAGGGGTGGAAAACACACAGGAACCAGTGTAACTCCGGGTCTGGGGTGCCCAGACTTGCTGGGAGAAGATGAGAAACTCTCCTTTTCTGTCCCTTCCCAGTGAGGAGCTGCATGGAATGGGAAGACATGGGCTTTTGAAAGGCACTGGAAATGTCCTTACCTTTCATCTGGACAAAGTCCAGCTGGTGGATGGACTGGAGCAGAGGGGCGTTGTCGAGGTTCAGGTCGAAGTCTGTGGTCATGCGGGGGGTGAGTGTCCCCTTTCCCCACTGGTCCTCGGTCAAGTGCACTCTCCTGATGAGAGCATCGGAGATCTGGGGACAAGGAACACCCTCAGCCACCATGGGATGTGTGCTGTGCCCCTGCCCTGCTCTCCTCCTTCCCTCTGCCTCCCAAAGGCTGGGATGTCACAAGTGGTTTCCAGCATCGCCCTTCCCTGCAGGCTCAGTTGGCAGAGGGAACCCAGGGGCTCTGGGGATTATTTCAAGGCAGGGTTTGGTACCAAAGGGATCAGCCCAGGAATGAGCAGTGGGATGCAGTTCCCAAGGGCTGTTATGTTGGTCTCTCAATGGAGAGCCACGAGACAGCACGTTCTGATCCCTGCTCCAGAGAGACACCACCCCCCACCTCCTGCTAAATCCCAAATTTAGCAAATTTATCCCTCTGTTCCTCCAGTCAGGGTAAGAAAGGTCCCTACCCTGTTCCTGCTGCGAACCTGGAGATGATGAGAGGCCGGGCCTTGATTTTATGGCTGGAAAAGCCGGGACACCCTCCTTACCCTCAGCTCTGCAGTGCCTTTCCCGCTCCCCTGGCAGCCCCACACGGGAGCGGCCCCACACCGACCTGCAGGAATCCACTGGGATCGTTCTCCTTGATGACCTCCAGGCAATATTCCATCAGGCCCGTGGTCTGGCGCAGCTTCACCGTGCAGTGGGAGATCTGGTCCCGCACCACCTGCGAGGGCACAGGGAGAGCAGGGGGAGCTCAGCTGGGGGGTTTTGGGAGACGGGGAGCCAAAGGGTGCCCAGGGACGGGGTCAGGGCATGTGAAGGGAGACAGAGGCTCAAGGGAACAGGAAAAGGCAGAACTGGCCAAGGCTCTGAATTCCAGATCTTTGAAAAGCTGGTGAGCAACAACAATGGAGAATCCCAGAATGGTTTGGGTTGGAAGGGAATTTCAAGACCTTCTAGTCCACCCCCATGCCGTGGGCAGGGACACCTTCCACCAGACCAGGTTGCTCCAAGCCCTGTCCAACCTGGCCTTGGACACTTCCAGGGATGGGGAGTCCACAATCTCCCTGGGCAACCTGTTCCAACAAGCCTTGTTTAGCTGAAAAATTATTAACCCACATAATTATTCAATGCAGTAGGATAGTTCCATGCCCTGCCTTTAATTAAGACAGCTTCCAAATGACAACTTAGGAGTTTCCTGCAAAGAAAATGCCTACTTCCATAGTCACACAGGTGCCTTATCCACCCTTGGCACAGAGCTGGGTTGTGGGGTTGGCTCTGGGGCAGCTGCCCCCAACATCCCTGGATAAGGACCCTGGCAGTTTGGTATTTCCAAGAGGGATGAACACCCCACCTCCCCCAGCTGCAGCTCCAAGGATCTGTCTGAGATGCCCATCAGCTGAGATGGACCATGCTGCAAGAACTGCCTCATTTTCTCCCCCTCAGAGGCAGAGAAGTGCCAGGGGGAGGAGATAAAGAAATCCTGCTGGCCTTGGGTCGGGCTCCCTGCAGCACACAGAGCTCTGCCTGGGGTTGCCCAGGTTGCACACTAAGGCACATCTTCCACCCACAGCTGGTTCCCCAAGGGATCACATTCCAGCATCCCAGTGCCTGAGGGCTCTGCTGATGTTCCCAGAAGCACAGCAGGCAGGAAAGGGTTCAGGCTGGATACCACAAGGGTGTATTTGAAGGTTGGCTGGCCCTTCATGTTGAATCCTACATCTGGTGTCAGGAGCATTTCTGCCACTGGAGATTGGCAGAGCAGCTCAGGAAATGTGATTCTCAGAGGAACATGCTCATGACAGATAATTCTTTTTTTTTTGCCCCCTGGAAGAGCTTTAAAGCTGTGTGAAGTTCTCCACGGGCACTGAACAAAGCTGTGCAGCTCTGTGGAGCACAGATATTCGGGGTGTCACAGGGAAGGTGAGCTTTGCATCAGCCTCTGCAGGTGGGAGAAGCTGCAATGGCCGGGGATGAAGGGAGCACAGTGCCCAGGTGCTCCACAGGCACAGGAGCAGCTCCTCCTGTGAGCACCCCTGTCTGAGGGGTGGGGAGGTGAAATGAAGCACATGTCAGCCTCCTGCAGTGAATGAACCTGGGCTTTGAGGGGGGAGGTGATTCCTGCAGAGCAATCAATCCCACCATGTGTTGTTTAATTATAATTTAATCACCTCTACTCAATCACTGAGCAGGAAGAAAAGAATTACCAGCGCTGCAACTTAGAATCACAGAATCATTCAGGTTGGAAAAAGCCTCTAAAATTGAGTCCAACCATCCCCCAGCACTGCCAAGGCCACCACTGCCCCACGTCCCCAAGTGCCACATCCACATGGCTTTGAAACCCCTCCAGGGATGGGGACTCCACCACTGCCCTGGGCAG
>VYXB01010176.1:116416-158741 GCA_013397135.1 Pachyramphus minor | reverse complement strand
TTGTCCTGTCGCTTCTGCCTGGGGAGACTCGAGACAACACCTCTTCTTCTATGAAATGCCATAAAATAGTCTCTCAGATGGTTCCAGATTTTTAGGGAGTAGTCATTCCTTGCTGCTTTCAGCAGCCTGGTGTTTCCAGGCTGTGGCAGAGGGAGGCTGGAGCAAGCCCAGGCTGTGGGGAGGGTGCAGGATGGACAGGGCAGCAGAGGGAGCTCCCATATTGCTCCTCTGGACCAAGAGGATGTATGGAGGCTCGTGGAGATCGTTCTGAGATGGAGCACACACTGCTTCTGGCACCAAATGCTGTCAGCACAGGGAAGAGTTCATTCAGTGCACTGGAATGGCTCTGCTGTGGTGATTCCTAGAATCCCAGAATGGTTTGAGTTGGAAGGGACATTAAAGATCATCCAGTTCCAAATCCCTGCCGTGGGCAGGGACACCTTCCACTAGCCCAGGTTGCTCCAAGCCCCGTCCAACCTGGCCTTGGACACTTCCAGGGATCCAGGGGCAGCCACAGCTTCTCTGGGCAACCTGTGCCAGGGTCTCACCACCCTCACAGCCAGGAATTCCTTCCCAATATCCCATCTAACCCTGTCCTCTGTCAATGTGAAGCTATTCCCCCCTTGTCCTGTCCCTCCAGGCCCTTGTCCAAAGTCCCTCTCCAGGTCTCTTGGACCCCTTTAGGTCCTGTAAGGACAAAGCAGAGACAACAGCTGCTCCTGGAGATCTGACTCCCACTCTGACCTCCTGAAAAATGTGGGCAAGCCCTTGGATTTCCTTTCTCAGTGGGGATGCTCAGTCCTTCAGGGCAGGATCCAGAAGGTGCAGTGTGGATGCAAAGCAGCCTTTTGATCTCTCCTGCTCCCAGAGAGGCCCTGGGGGCTGTCCTGCCCTCAGCAGGGCTGTTGGCTCTGTGGATGTTGGGTGTCTGAGCTGCAGACCACGGTGTAACACTGAGTGTGAGATAAGACCAGTCTGTGGGGTCCAACCTCACTGTCAGAGCATATCCTGACTGCACTGCTGGGCCAGGTTGTTCCTCCCCTGCCTGCTGGGCTGCAGATGGGCACATGAGGATCCCACCTGGAATGCCCAGAAAAGCCACCTCCTTCCTTCATGTAAGACCTCCCCCTCTCTGGGGGAAATGCACGTGCCACCAGGAAGACAGCAAAGATGGGATTGGTAAAACAATCTTCTTATGTTCTTTGCAGCTTAAATCTCTGTCTGGTTTGCCTGGGATGATGAATTTGTGAGCCTCTCCCTGCCAGAGTCGATGTTTTCCAAGTATTACCAGAATTGCCATCTGCTCCCTCCAGCCAGGCAGGAGCCTCCAAGAAACAGCATTTGCTTGGTGAAGAAATAAGGAAAAGCTTTTTTTTTTCCCCATAAAGGTGGTCAAAAACCAGAAGAGAGAGGCTGTGGAATCTCCAGACTGAAAATCCAAGGAGAAGCAGCCAGGGCAGCCTGACTGAGGTANGTGGAATCTCCACCCTTGGAGACACTGAAAATCCAAGGAGCAGCAGCCCAGGGCAGCCTGACTGAGGTGCACTCAAAGCTGTGGTTGCAGCTCTGCCCCAGCCCACACCTTCAACCCTTCCATAACTCTGTGATCCCTTCAGGGATCCAGCACAATCCATCAGGAGAACCAGATGAAACAGCACTTTAACTGCAGCATCTCCACTGCAGGAAAACCAAGAGTGGAAATCCATGTTCCCTTCACCAAAACCAAACTGTTTTCAAGGAAAGGAAGGGGATCTTTGGCTGGGATCTAGTGCAGCTTCGTGGCTTTACAGCTTGCAAGAGAAACTGGACAGAGACAGGAACAGAGAGACTCCATTAATCCCTGTGATTAGTAAAATTAAAGGTTTGAGAAATAAGACACAAACATCTCCCACGCCTTTGAAGGCCTGGTCCAAACCCAGTGGGGACAGTGAAGCTGAAAAGTTTTCCAAATGGCCTCAAGCATCCTGGTGGTCTCCTCCTCCTGCATGAGGAGCTCCCTGTTACCCCAGTAATGAAGGGTATGTGGATGAAGAAAGCTGGAAGTGAAATCTGGAAGTTCCTCAGGCCTTGGACTTGTGCAAGAGGCTGTGCTGGGCTGAGGGGCAGCCTCAGGAGACCTCAAAGGGCTTGTAGCATCCACCAGATTGTCAGGAAAACCTGGCACATCTACATGGTTTTTGAACACTTCCAGGGATGGTGACTCCACCACTGCCCTTGGAAGTGTGTTCCAGGGCTGGACAACCTCTTCCATGAAGAAATTTTCCCTGATATCCAATTTAACCTCCCCTGGTGCAACTTGAGGCTGTTTCCTCTTGTTATGTGGGAGAAGAGGCTGACCCCCACCTGGCTCCAACCTCCTTCCAGGTGGTTGCAGGGAGCCTGGCTCTTCCATAGCTCAGCTGGTAAAGCTCCATACACTCTGTTTGTGCTAATTTCTACCAAATACTGTTTTTTCCCCACCCTTTTAGGTGCCAAATGAGGCAACAGCCAGAAGCTGGCTGCTAATTAGAGCCTATAAAAAGGATTTCTGTGTGCACTCACAGCAGTTCACTGCGACCTTAAAATAGGACATTTATTTCAAGAGCTTTTCTTCCCTGTAAGGTGACATTAACTATAATTTACATTTTAATACAGCTCCTAGAAGGCAATAACACCCGCACTCATCCCCACTTCAATGTCTCCCTCACTTTCCTCCTCTTTTTAGTGCTTGGGTGGATAACAGGTTTTTGAGGCACTCAACATTCCCAGAGCCTGGGATGAGTCCTGCTGGGAATGCCACACAGAGGACAAGGAGTCTGCACACCCTGGGCACACCATGGACAGGGACAGTCACCCACAGGGCCGTGGGGATGGAGGGTGGTGTTACAGGTTCTGCCGTGGAAAAATCCCAGGTGGAAAAACCACCAGGACAGACCCTGAATCCCACAACTACATGTTCTCTAAGCAGAGCTTTTCCAGGTGGATGTTTCCATGGTGACTTGCTGTCGGGAGAGGAGGCTCAGGCTGGAGCTGGGAAAGGCAGAGCGGCTGCGTAACAACCACCAGTGACCTCATCCAACAGGGTACACTGAGTTCCCTTGGAAAACCCTGACTGTAACCCCTAAAGAAGGGTCATGGGCCAGCATTTCATCTCTTAAGATCCAATGCCAGGGACAGGAGCCCCTGGTGAGTGTTTCCTACATATTTAGCTCTCCTGGGAAACGTGACAATTCCTGTTGGCCCACACGGGCTCTGCAGCCAAAGCAGTGGCATGAAATCATGGAGCAAAGGCATCCTATGGCCTGAAGGCCAGAGAAAGACTGGAATGATCCACCACACTGCCAAGAGCTTAAGGAGGTGCCTGCAGAGCTCAGTCCTTGTGTGCTGTGGGCTGAGGAGAGATTTTTTTCCTGGGACAACAGCACAGGGAAGACTCTGTGTCCCCTGCACAAACCTGCCCAAGCTTCAAAGGCATCATCCCTTGGGGAAAACCACACTGTTCCTTTGGAAACCAGGGCCAGCAATGAGGAGGACAGACAAGGAGGTGTGTCCCATAGAGGAGCTGTCACTTAGCCCCAGTGCTCCTTCAGATGTCACTTTTTAAAGCCCAGGTTCTCAATCCTGAATCCAAGTGTAGTGGCGGGTTGGAGAAAGGCAGGGAAATGTCCTTTCCAAGTTCATGTCCTCACAAACCTCTCTGGAGTAATTAGTGCTGGCCCACAGGCAAACCTGGATTGGTGCCTGGCTCCATGGAATATGTGTCAGGACAAAGTAGGTCAGTCCTGAGGCCAAGCCAACCCCAAGTCCGGGCGCCGCAGGAACAGGACCTTGGGCTCGGTGCTGAGAGGCACCAGTGACCCTGTGCCAGCGAGCAGGCTCTGTCCCCCCAGGCCTCTCCTCCTCCCTCACACGGTGCCACACCATGCCAGGATGGCCAACATCCCACTGGGAAGGAGCAGCAGCCCATGGAGACACCGGCTGCAGCCGGGACACTGCGGCTCCAGGCCGGCTGCTGGAGCAAATCCTTTGGATCTGAAAGGGTTTCAGGGTGGTACAGCCAAGTCTCACTGGTCACTCCATCTGCTCATCTCCTCAGCTGACGTGCTCTGGGGACAGGGCAGTGGCAAGTGGGCACACAGGCCAGGCTCAGATGCTCTGGACTGGTCTCTTATGGGAAGGGGTGAAGGGTCTCAGTGTAAATCAGCAGCCAAAATTGCCCTGTGCTGATGTGAACACGACCCAGGACAAGCCCCAGGGTCCTGCAGGAGGACCCACCATGGGTTATAATTCCACATCATGCAGGAAGAGGTGGCACTGAGCAGCACACGCTGCTGCAGGTGGAGCAGGTGGAGATGGGGAGGTGGCCCCTCTGCTGCAGGGTTAACCCTGCTCACAGTCCCTCCTGATGCACTGGAAAGATTCCTGCTCCATCTACAATGCTTATGGAATCATAGGATACCCTGAGCTGCAAAGGACCCCCAAGGACCATCCAGTCCAACTCCTGGCCCTGCCCAGGACACCCCAACACTCCCCCCTGTCCCTCAGAGCGTTGTCCAAACCCTCCTGGAGCTCTGGCAGCCTTGGGGCTGTGCCCACTGCCCTGGGGAGCCTGGGCAGTGCCTGACAACCCTGTGAGTGAAAAACATTTTCCTGAGATCCAACCTAAAGCTCCTCTGACTCAGTTTCCTGTCATTCCCTTTAATCATGAGAACTTCCAGTGCTCCAGAGCCTCTGAGCAAGAGCTGAGGGCTTTGTTATCCCCCCTCAGCCTCGGGCAGCTGGGGGGATGTCCTGTTGGGAAGCAGCTGCTCCAGGCACAGTGCTGCTCCTCTTTCATGTCTCCCTGCATCCCTTGGCCCTTGGAGTGAGACCAGCACAGCCTGTGTCCAGCTGGAGCTGCAGGTGCTGCCTTTGTCCAGGGGGTTCCTTGAAGGGGGCAAAGAGGACTCTGCTGATGACCTGGGCAGCCCCTTCCTCAGAGGGAAACACGAAGGTAACCACAGGACTAAGACTCTCCTACACCCCCTATCCCATCTGCAGCCTGTGAGAGCAGGCAAGACCCTCTCCATCCCTGTCCCCAAGGCAGAGGAGAAGGATGTGTGATTACCAGGGATGTGTGTCCCAGCCTGATGATTCTGGAGCCACAGGAGG
Organism: Pachyramphus minor; assembly: GCA_013397135.1. Classification (NCBI taxonomy): domain Eukaryota; kingdom Metazoa; phylum Chordata; class Aves; order Passeriformes; family Tyrannidae; genus Pachyramphus; species Pachyramphus minor. Next base: position 153,611 of record VYXB01010176.1, on the reverse strand, counting down.
CCAATCTCAGTGTGCAAGACTCCAGCTGGCACCAGGTGGGTCAGGGCTGCAAGATTCCCCCCCCATACAAGCCTAAAAGCACAGCAGCACCACTGGGTTTATCACTCACCCCCTCCCATCCCTGCAAGGGCTAAAAGGCAAAACCAATTCATTTAAGGTTAAAAATCTGCCCAACAATCCATGGGCTGCACAGCAGAGGGAGCAGCTTTGGGATTTTAAACATCAGCCACTGGGATGCCACTGGTAACTTAGGAAAAAATTCTTCCCTGTCAGGGTGGGGAGGCCCTGGCACAGGTTGCCCAGAGAAGCTGTGGCCGCCCCTGGATCCCTGGAAGTGTCCAAGGCCAGGTTGGACGGGGCTTGGAACAACCTGGTCTAGTGGAAGGCGTCCCTGCCTGTGGCAGGGGGGTGGAAAAAGATGATCTTTAAGGTTCCTTCAAACCCAAATCACTCCACAATTCTAACTGGATGGAGGTTCCTGTATCACATCTGCCAGAGCACACAGAGCCCTTCCTGCCCTTCCAGCAGCACGTGGGGAGCTCCAAGACCTCGATCCTTCACAGAGGGAGGCTCGAGAGCTGGTTTAAAAGCCCAGCCTGAAATCCAAGGGCTGTTGCTTCTTTTAAGGACCAAGCCTGGCTGATGACAAATCCCAGCTGACAACGAGGGAGGGTGGGGGTGGGATGGAGGTGGGAGCAAGCAGCGGGATGCAGATCCCTTCCTCCGGCCAAAACGCGCAAGGCCCCCACGGGTTGTGCTGAGCAGGGAAATTGCTTTGTGCTGCCCGGCTTTGTGAGAGTTTAATTAACCATGCCCTGAAGGGGGTGAGGGAAAGGGAGCCCACCAGGCAGTGGGGGTCCCCTCTGTGCCATGGCTGCTCGGGGTTGTGCTTTGTTGGTGGGCACTGAGCACGGACAGTGGGCTCGGTCCCACAAAGCTCCTTTTGTCCGTCTCCCCATGGAAATGCCCTCGTGCTGCCCATTGTTGGCACACACATAGGACTGGTGGTCTTCTCCCTCATTTTAGGCAGGTCCAGGAATCCCTCTGGGAGCCTCCTGGGTGGCCTGAAGCAAGGCAGGGGGGTGTGAGTGGAGCCAGAGAGGAGACACAGAAATTTCTACGCAGAACAGTGAAGTGACCTCGGAACAGGGATTCTGGAATCACAGATGTTGGTCCAGCTGAGACCCCATCGGTGATGACCAAGGTGCAACTACCTTGCCCAACAGATCTTGGGCACTGTTCCACTGCCCCCAAGGTGAGATTTGGCCCTTTGCTTCCCTTCTCAGCCCCAAATCAGCTGGAGAGACGTGGTGTGGTGACTGCAGGAATGGCACAAACCAGGGGCCCGTTTTCACAGCTCATGTTGAGAGTTGCATCTCTGCTCCCCCAACACCATCAATCTCACTGCAGTCACCACCCTGAGGCCACGTGGTGCTCACCAAGCACATCACATCCTGCCCCTGCCTGGTGACAAAAGTGGCATCTCACAACACCAAGTGCCCCAGAAGTTCAGCTGAAGCCAGCAGAGGTTACAGGCACTCAGCATCCTCCAGGATCATTTTAGTAGCTCGGAAGACACATGGGACATGAACAAGGTCGTTTTCCAGCCTGTGGATGCTGTACATATGGCTCTGCTGACCTAATCACTAGTAATTGGCCCAGTGATGGAATAATTCAGTGGGAACTACCTGGAGGAAGCAGCACTTTGCTGAGGGACACGCTGGGAGTGGGCTGGGCATCTGCAGCAAGATGGATTCAGGTTGTGAAAAGAGAGTGGCTTCCCAGTGACCCCCCTGCTCCTTCCCAACAAACAGCATCCTAGTCCTCATTCCCATCCAGTGCCAGCCCTGGAAGAAGCCCTCTGAGCACCTGAGCTCACCTTCAGCTTGTGCTCGTGCTCCTTGTTGACCCGGGACAGCAGCTGGGCTTTCCTTCTGTTGAGGGCGTCGATGAGGGCGTCACACTGGGCCACCAGGCAGGCCTCGAACTCCACACTGTTCTCCTGCAGGAGAGAGGGAGTGTCACAGCCCGGGAACGTCCCCAGATCAGCTGGGAAACCGGATTTTCCTTTTTAATGATGCCACACGGATCATTTTTGTATGTGCAGCTCCACCACTCCAACCCACAAATCCACAGTGTTGGCACGTGGGATGCTTACGCCCTTGGGTCATGGAAAACGTGCTGGTGGCAGGTGAAGAACATCCCACCACGCCCTTGGATCTATCTATGGCAGAGATGGGGAGGGCTGAGCTCTCTGCTGCTCCTCTCAAAGCACCAGCAGCTTTGGGAAGGGCAGTTCTGGGGAGGGTTCAGGGGGGTCATATGAAAAGTCAAGTGTGGGGCCTTTTGGGAGAACACCCACCACCCAAGCTGGGGGATGGGACAGAGGATGGCAGAGAGCAGCTCATCCTGGTGGGAAGGGGCTGTTCCTCAGGCAGGAGACACCGTACCTGGATTTGCTGCACCATGTTCCGGAGCTGGACCAGGAACTCTTTTGCTTCCTTGGCTCTGTCTGACAAACCATTCAAGGCCTGGGAAAGCTGGCTCTGCAGGAGGAAGAAAGAGCAAGGTCATTTCCATCTCCAGGACTCATCCATCACCCTGGATGAGTGTGAGGTTTGGGCTGGGAATGGGCTGCAGCCCAGCACTGCCTTCAGCATCCCACTGAGGTGTCCACCTGCCTCTCCTGCCCCGAGTGTAAGGACAGGAAAAGGAGGGTTAACCATCATCATGGGTACCCTGGCTTTGGGAAGTAGATATTCAGTGTCCACCTCTTCCATAGGCTTCCCTGGGTGATCAGGGACAAGCCACATCCATCCATCCTGGGGCTCAAATGGAGCCAGATGCTCCCTCCTCTGGATCTGTGCTCTCCAGGGAGTCAGACACCAAAAAATCCTGTAGGATCTGCCCCAAGTCTGCTGAAGATGATCAGCAGAAGGGCACAGTCCAGGCCACCCAAATCAGACTGAACATTCCCAGAAGTGAAGGTAAAGCAGGATCCTCCACTGCCAAGCAAAATCCCGAGTGCTCCTTCTTCCTCTGGATACAGGGGTGGGAGTGCACCCCCTCAGCCTGGGCTGAGCAGCAGAGCATGATAATCATCATCATCATCATGTTAATCAAATGCCTTTTCATTTTCATGGCATTTTCTGAACATTAACTCAGGAACCTTCCCCCTTTGCCAGTAGGAGTTATTATCTCAAGAGCCCCGCAAATCACCCACCACAATTCACCTCTGGGAGAGATTTTGCCTCTTTTATGGGTTGCAAATTGCCTGCAAACACCCCGGGGAGTTTGAGGGGTGAGCTTTCTTTGTGGTAGGCACAGAAGGGAGCCCAGAAGGTGGCTGATGTCCCCACACCCCTTAAAAAAACCCTAATGGACCGTCCCTCCTGTGATCAGGATGTTGGCACCGGGCTGGCACCTGCCTGGTGGTGCTGCTGTGCTTCCCTGGATGGCAGTGTGGGAGAGGGAGGAGGTGGGATGGGACAGAAGGAGTGCAGTGTCTGCTGAGGTGGTGCTGGGCTGAAATCAAGAACAAAAAGCAGAATTGCTATTGAAGAGAGGCTGTAGCAAATGAATGGCAACCATTTAATGGCCTAGAAAATGACCTCGCTGCTGCCTCCCCAGGAGATGTTAATCCAACCCAAGTGACTCCCGCATTTCCTTTGTAATTTATCGTTAGGATGTGGAGCTAATCAGCGAATGCATCTCCAATAAAAATGGGATTGCTAAACCAGCTCAGCAGGTCTCCCCATCCCTCCTCCCTCCTCCTCCAGCTGGAGGAGAGCCGAGGTCAGAGCCTGAATCCACAGGGACAACCCAGCCCTGTCCTTGCAAAACCCCCAGCACCCTCCACAGCCCGTGGGCAGCTCCAGCCCTCCTGGATTTAGGAAGATGCCTTAAGCCCACCTCAGCAAAGGTGTTCTGCTGAGAGCTGCAGGGCCCTGGTCTCCAATAACACATACAATTAATGGAAATAATCAGCAGGGGTTGGTTATGTTTACAAGCTCCTCATTAAAACTGCAGCATGTTGCTTTTTGGTTTTTTTTTCCCCTTTTAAGTCTTTAGAAGGCTTTTTTTTTTTTATCCATTAACATACATTTCAGAAAGGGGATCTTTGTATCACCATAATTCTTTGAGGCTTTCTTAACAGGAAAGTTTTTTAAATGTGGTCTTAAAATGTAATCAGAGCTCTGGGATGCCTGTGTGCATTGCCCATGGGCTGATCCTTCCTCCTGGGCACACCCAGACTCAGAGCACAATGGTTCCCATGGCACAGTTGGAAGGGACCCATAAGGATCATTGATCCAACTCCTGGCCTGCCCAGGACACCCCAACAATCCCCCCCTGTCCCTCAGAGCGTTGTCCGAACCTTCCTGGAGCTCTGGCAGCCCTTGGGAGCCTGTTCAGTGCCCCACCACCCTCTGGGGGAAGAAGAACCTTTTCCTAATTTCCAATTAGATGCTCCAATGGACCCACCCCTCTGATGCCTACCAGTGCTTCCAGGAGCAGGTTGGAAGCATCACTGCTCCCGGACCATGTGCCGTACAACTTGGGCCTGGCAAACTTTCTCTGGATGAATTCTGCCTCCACCTAATCTGACCTATTTGTGATGTGCACTGCCCAGTTCCTGTGGATGGGTGACCACAGGTTCCTCACTGGAGCTCCACAATTTGGCTTTTCATGGACGTCCAGGATGGGTTCCCATCATTCCACGCGTCTCCCGGAGCTCAGACACATTCCTGGACACATCCCTGTTGAGGCAAACACCTGGCCAGCCCTCCTGCTGCATCCCTGCTGCTCATGGCAAGAGCCACCCTGCTGGGGATGGTGGGAGGGGGCTGTGAGCCATCATTAGCCCATTAACCAAGGTTAATTAATGCCATGTGCCAACAGGAGCGTCCATGGGAATGTGCATGGATTCATGGATTCATTCACAGCAGTGACAACGTGATTCATAACCCTGTGCCACAGGAAGACAAGCTCCTTCTGGCTGCTATTATGTTAATAAAGTCAGAGGCTGAGGAGAGGAATTAATTCCCCAGGTACCTTCCCTGACCCCCGGAGCAAACCCAGGCTTTAGTGCCGTCTGTCACCTTGGAGAAGGATTTAATCACCAGACACAGAAGGAATCACAGGTTTCCCCCACATGGAGGGAGCAGGAAGGGGAGACTCAGGAGGAATCACAGAATCCCATAATGGTTTGGGTTGGAAGGGATTGTAAAGCCCATCTCATTCCAGCCCCACATCTTCCACTAGCCCAGGTTGCTGCAACCTGGACTTGGACGCTTCCAGGGATCCAGGGGCAGCCACAGCTTCTCTGGGCAACCTGTGCCAGGGCCTCCCCACCCTCACAGCCAACAATTCCTTCACAATATCCCATCTAACCCTTCCCTCTGGTAGTGCGAAGCCATTCCCCCTTGTCCTGTCCCTCCAGGCCCTTCTCCAAAGTCCCTCTCCAGCTCTCCTGGAGCCCCTTTAGGTACTGGAGCCCTCCACATGGGACCAGGAGGTCTTAAGGACCTCAAGCCTTGTCTCCTGCTTTGCCAGATCACGGGAAACAAGAGCTGCTGATCTTTCTGGCACAGGCTGGAAGGATTTCCCCTCCCTGCAAAGAGCCGGAACGTTGCACTTTGCGTCTCCGCGTGAAAACAAAAATCTTCGGGGGCTTTTTGGGGTCAGGAACTCCGCTCTGGGGACACTGCCCTGGGGATCATCCAACATGCAGTGGGCCAGGCAGCTCCCATGCACCGAGTCCAACCCACAGCAAGCTCAGGCAGGGGAATTAATGAGTGTGAAATGAAGAAAAATCCCATTTAGCGGCGCCTTAAAATCAAGGGAATTTGTTCTTTGCGGAAAGCTGGCCCCTTTTTCAATGCTCGTGTTCCAAGGCTGTAAGAAGAGACCTCTGTGATTCACATTAGCATTAATGGGAGCTAAGCATTTAAATCTCTGTCCCCAGAGCACTTAGGAGAGAATCTGTCCCCTCTTTGTGCTCGCTAATAGCTCCATAACCCTCCTCCTTCCCAGGCACGGCTGACAAAGGGATTTCTGTCACTCTCTGACTCTCCCTTGTCCCAGTGCATGGATGAGCACAGTCGGTGCAGAAGGCTCAGGGCTCTGCAGGGCTGAGCACGCTCCAAGAAACAGAGAAAAGCATCATTTTAACTCTGCAAGGTCGGGACTGGTCCGGTTCTCCTCCTGTGTAACCCAGCTGCCAGCCATGGAGCTCCTCCAGGTTCACCTTGAGGCGAGGAGGGAGTTGGGTTTGTTATTTTAGGAGGTGCTGGGTCCTGCCCAGTGCTGGGTGTTGGATTGGTGGAGCTGGCTCTATGTCACAGCTCCATCTGGAACACTGAGAAAAGCCTCAGGTTCTCCAGTGTTGGCCTCCACCAAGGATTCCACTCTCAGGAACAGCTGCTCTCATTTCAAACCCCAGCTCCTTGCAGGCCCTGGTTCAGGTTGGAAAAGCCCTTGAAGATCATGGAGTCCAACCATTCCCCAGCACCGCCAAGGCCACCACTGACCCACATCCCCAAGTGCCACATGCACAGGGCTTTTAAATCCCTCCAGGGATTGGGACTCCACCACTGCCCTGGGCAGCTGTGCCAGGGTTGGACAACCCCTTCCATGAAGAATTTTCCCCAACCTGAACCTCCCCTGGTGTAACTTGAGGCCGTTCCCTCTCCTCCTGTCCCTTGTTCCCTGGGAGCAGAGCCCGACCCCCCCCAGCTCCCCCCTCCTGTCAGGGAGTTGCAGAGCCAGAAGGTCCCCCCTGAGCCTCCTTTTCTCCAGGCTGAGCCCCCCCAGCTCCCTCAGCTGCTCCTGCTGCTCCAGCCCCTTCCCATCTCCCTGCCCTTCTCTGGACATGCTCCAGCCTCTCAATGTCCTTGTGAGGGGCCCAGAACTGCCCCAGGACTGGAGGTGCCCCAGCAGTGCCAGCACAGAAGGACAGGCACTGCCCTGGTCCTGCTGGACACACTATTGCTGATCCAAGCAGGACACCCTTGGCCTTCTTGCCCACCTGGGCTCATGTTCAACTGGCTCTCAACGAACACCAAACTCACCAAAACTGATCTCAGAAGAGCCCTTGGCATTACCTGAGAACCCAGTACCTGCTCTGACATCCCAACCTCTGCAACCAGCCCGTTTTTTCTCTCCTTCCAACCAAATCATCTCACAGCCAGTTCCTCCACTGGAGCTTCCACACGGAGGCAGAACAGGAATAAGCCATGGTAAGAGAAGGTGCTGTTCCCAGGTGTTCTCCTCGTGCCCTCGAAAGGATGAGCAGCTGTCACAGATGCTGGAGCTGAACTCATGTGCTTCTTTCTTTTAATTAAAGCACGGGACCTGCACTTTGAATCTTGAGGCCAGTTCAGTGTACTTGATGCCTGACTAATTAGAATGGGATGTTTAATTAAAACTTGCATTCAGTCAGGAAGCTGATGAAGCTAAACTGCTCCTAATTGGCTTTTGGCTCCAGTCAGGAGAGCCTGACTTTTGGATTCAGTGCTGTCTATGAAAAGAAACCAGGAGCTGCAGCCTGGGCTAAACCTGCCCCTCAAGACCTGAGGAGTCACAGTTGCTGTGTCCTGGGATCCTGAAGGGGCTGGTCCTTGAACCACTTCCAAGGATGGGACAACCACAGCTTCTCTGGGCATCCTGTGCCAGGGTTACACCACCCTCCCAGCCAAGAATTCCTTTCCAATATCCCATCTAACCCTCTTGCCAGTGGGAAGCCATTCCCCCTTGTCCTGTCCCTCCAGGCCCTTGTCCAAAGTCCCTCCCCGGCTCTCTTGTCCAAGGCCAAGTTGGATGGAGCTTGGAGCAACCTGGTCCAGTGGAAGGTGTCCCTGCCCACAGCAGTGGGATGGAATGAGATGGTCTTGCAGGTCCCTTCCAACCTGAACCATTCCATGATTCTGTGATTCCACAATCTCAACTGCAAGTAGATGTAACCCTGAGCCAAAGCAGGTGACAGGAACAGGGCACGGATCCGAATTATCCCGTTCTGCTGCTGAGCATCAGACACAGCTCCAGCTCAGGTTTTCCGGGTTTCCCACATGAAAGATGTGCTCTGAGCCTGACAGGGAGCTGCAAATAGAGCAACAGATGGATGAGCCTATGCCTGCCATCAGCAGGACACACACACACACACACACACACAGAGCCAGGTTTGCGAGCACAGCCCCCACATGCAAACTGCAGGATAGGAAGCGACCTTTAGGACTGGATCATCCCACTGCCCTGCTGCATTCAGTGGGGACCTTGGTTCTCCTCCTTCAGTGCAGTCATGCCAGGGGGAGGGAGGTGAAATGCAAACTATCTGGATGCAGCAGCCCCTGGGAGAGGAGCTCCTTGGGGCTGGATGCTCCTGCTGCCTCTGCCACGGCCCCGAGAGCAGCTGGGATCTGCCAAGCAGATGATCCTCCAAAGGATCTGCATCTCTAGGCCAGGTTTCTGCAGGGAGGATTATCTCTGGGGCAATATTATTGACATCAAAATTAATTCCAGGGTATGTGGAGTGGCCCCTGCATCTCTGGAAGGGGCAGAGATGCCTTTACACTGCTACTGCTAATCCTAGGACCTGGTGGATCCTCCTGGGGGAAGGATGCAGCCCTTTGCCACTGCAGGGCTGGGAAAAGCCCAGGCAGAACCTGAGGAGGGAGGACCCCCCCAAATGGGGACACCTTTGTGGTGGTGACAGCCAAGTGCAGCTCCCCAAGGATCCCCAGCTGGAGTTACAGCCTTTCCAGTGCAGATGGAGGGATGTGGTGGGTTTGGGATGTCCAGAGGTCCATGGGATGTGCAGGGCACCCAGCCCTCACCCCTCTGCAGTGCTGAGGGCACCAGACTGTGTTTTGTGCACAGGGAATTTTCCTCTGGCAGCCTCCTCCTGTCTCTCATCTCCCACCCTTTCCCCCCATCCCTGTGCAGCAACACAGCAGACACACATTCCCAAAAAGCTGGCACAGGGAAGACTCGCTCTGGAGGGGACTGTGGACCAAGCCAGGATGGAGGCAGCAGGGAATTCAGCTGGGAAAAAACCTCCCATCCCCTCTGCAGCCCTGCCTGAGCTGGGGGAGGTGATGCCGTGGGGTTTGCCCTATGCCAAGTCCCAAATCCAAAGTGCTGCCTGCCAGCTGGTAGGATTCTGTTAAAGCCACTTATTTTTTTGATAGCACTGGTAACAGAACAGCAAACAAGCAGAAATCACTGCCAGTCCCTTGGAGTTTGGAGGCTTTACTAGCTCAGCCCAGGTGGTTTCTATTTATTCCCACCTCCCCTGAGTTACTCTTTATCCAGGAAATCTTGCACGTGGACGCACATCCTGCCCTAAGGAGCTGCTGCAGGGCTATGGGTGTTTGGTTGGGTTTGGGGAGAGTTGGGCATGCCTGGGATCCCAGGAGCAGCCCCTGGAACATCCCTGTGAAGGGGAGAGAGCTCAGGGCAGGAGCTGTGGACAGCTTGTCCCACAGGAGCCTGGATGTCACCAGGCCTGACCAAGCCCGTGTCCGCCCCATTTCTGGGCCCAAGCCCCGTGTCTGTGGGATTTCTTGCTTTCTTGGGATCTCCATCCCACCACACCACCCCTCTGAGCTCCCTGGGAGGTGGTGGTGGCAATAACCAGCCTGGAGCTGAAGGTCCAGCCCCGATGTGCCTTCACTTGGGTGCACAGATGGCTCTGGCCACTGGCTTTGTTCACACAGACACAGGGGCAGTGTATTCCCTCAGCAGGCAGAACTGATTCAAAAGCTCCAGCCTGGAAATAAAACAAGGATATATTCTTTTCAAGCATGACCTTACTAAAACCCTTTCACTGCCTCCCATGTGGCTGCAGGATTCCCTGGCCCTGGGCAGGCTGGTGCTCTGCCTCCTCCCAGCCTGGCTGGATTCAGGCTGAGTTTATTGAGTGTTGGATTTTCCCTGGTCACAGTGACATCCTGCAGCAGTGGCAGTGTCTGTCAGTCCATCTGTACCAGCACAGGGATTTTCCCAGTCCCACCTGGCTGCCCAAAGCCCCTGGTCCTGCACACATGGCAGAATGGGATGGGGGTCAACACCTGGCCAGCCCCAGGTTTTGGGGAGTCCTCCCTGAAAGGAGACTTTTAATATTTTAGAAATGACCTGCTGTGACTTGGTTGCCAAGCCCTGCACATCAACCAGCACTGGAGAACTGCTGGAAGCAACAGATTCGGGGTAAAACCACCGATAATTCCCTTGGCATGGATTTGAATAGTTATGTCAGAATTGTGAAAGAATAATTCCGGCCTCCAGACCCCCTGCCAGGAGCCACATGGATGACAGCCTGGCTGGGATGCCTGGGAGGCTGCAGGGACAGGTCACATGCTGCTGCTTCCACGCTGAAACGGAACAGAAAAGTGTTTTGTTCCTGCTGTGAATCCTTGTGTTCACTCAAACCCGCCATTCCCTGGATCCCGGGCTGGCTGTGGCCAGGACAGCTGGTGCTCTGCAGCCTGAAAGGATTTCTCAGCAGGATTTGGGAGAAGCCTGGAGGAGGAGGAGGACCTGAACTCCCCCAAATTCCAGCATCCTTGCTCTTTAACCCCACTTCTTCCAAGGGCAACCAACCAGGAATGGAAAACTCTCCAGCACGCAGGGCTGCCAGGTGGCCTGTGAGATAACACACTTCCAAAAATATGGGGACACCAGATGAAGTTCTGAGACTTCACTGGAGCTGCAGTGACCCTTCTATATCTAAAGCCCTGCTGTAGGATCAGCCTTGTTTTCCAACCCTGGAAAAGGATAGGTATAGGATGATTCCTTGCAACCTGACGAATCACTGAGGTTGGAAAAGACCTCCAAGATTATCAAGTCCAACCTTCCAAGATGGTTGAAGCTGAAAAAGGCCATTTTTGCCCACTAGGGACTGCCCCTAGTCCTTGGATAAACAAATGCAGGGCATATGGAATGTCCTGGGCTGCTCCTGGCTGTGAGGATGTGCTGAAGACGCTCTGTCCTTGCTCTGATATAGGATATAGTCCTTGTTTTGATTTTTAGGGAGAAGAAATGCAAGCACCCTTTGATATTTCCCAATTAATTCCTAATTTGCTTCATAAACACTAAACAACAACAACTCATCTAAGCTGTTCCCTGGCAAAACTTAACACACATCCCTTTGAAATCACAGGCAGAACTGCTGGGAAAAACACCCCAAAGGGCTGCTGCCTGCCCACAGGTACACAGGGGGGCAAACAAGGTAAGGGGGANGGACACCAGATGAAGTTCTGAGACTTCACTGGAGCTGCAGTGACCCTTCTATATCTAAAGCCCTGCTGTGGGATCAGCCTTGGTTTAGCTTATCCCCCTGGAAAAGGATAAGTGTAGGATGATTCTTTGCAACCTGATGAATCACTGAGGTTGGAAAACACCTCCAAGATTATCAAGTCCAACCTTCTAAGATGGTTGAAGCTGAAAAAGGCCATTTTTGCCCACTAGGGACTGCCCCTAGTCCTTGGATAAACAAATGCAGGGCATATGGAATGTCCTGGGCTGCTCCTGGCTGTGAGGATGTGCTGAAGACGCTCTGTCCTTGCTCTGATATAGGATATAGTCCTTGCTTTGATTTTTAGGGAGAAGAAATGCAAGCACCCTTTGATATTTCCCAATTAATTCCTAATTTGCTTCATAAACACTAAACAACAGCAACTCATCTAAGCTGTTCCCTGGCAAAACTTAACACACATCCCTTTGAAATCACAGGCAGAACTGCTGGGAAAAACACCCCAAAGGGCTGCTGCCTGCCCACAGGTACACAGGGGGGCAAACAAGGTAAGGGGGAGAAACTAAAAAAATCCAAATATTATGGATTGATTGGCACAATCAATCCATAATATTTGGATTTTTTTAGTTTCTGTGGAGTGAGTGGATGCTGAGGTTCACTCTCCATGTTTTCAGGACAATTTGGACTCTCCCTTGCCTGGTCCTGCTCCAGCTCTGCTGTATTAGGTGTGTTCCTGGGCTGCACCTTCCAGGTTGTGTCCCTGAGAGGAGCTGCTGCAGCTCTGCACAGAGATATCAGGGTGGGAATGTAGGTTGAGAATTCCAAATCCGTGCTGGAGCTGCTGTTTTTCTGCACTGAACACACACACACACCTGGTCTGGGTGGCAGCGTCCCTTGGAGTCTTTGTAACAGAGATGACACTGATTGATTCTGGCTTTTTTGGGATATGAGCCCTGGCAAGAAGGCCCTCAACTCTGCTAGTGGCTGGTTCATGCAAGCAGGAGCAGGATAAATCCCTCCCAGTCATTCCTTGTGGGACAGCTCAGGGCATGGCAGGCAGCAGGAACTCAGCTCCCAGCTCCAAAGCCTACAGCCAGCCAAGATCCAAATGGGATCCTCAGGACACATCTCCTTCCCTCTGGAGCCCTCCCAGGGAACCTTGAGGTCTGAGGGGGGAATCAGGATAGGCTGGATCATGTGTTCATGGATGTGATTGACATCAGTGCTCCACAGTGCTGTGGAGATCCCAGGAACCAAGGGGGCCACACAGGGCAAGGATTCATCCCCAGCTTCTCTGGGAAACCTGTGCCAGGGCCTCACCACCCTCCCAGACAGGAATATCTTCCCAATATCCCATCTAACCCTGCCCTCTGGCAGTGGGAAGCCATTCCTGTGTCCTGTCCCTCCATCCCTTGTCCCCAGTCCCTCTCCAGCTCTCCTGGAGCCCCTTTAGGCCCTGGAAGGGGCTCTCAGGTCTCCCTGAAGCCTTCTCTTCTCCAGGTGAAGCCCCCCAGCTCTCCCAGCCTGGCTCCAGAGCAAAGAGGCTCCAGCCCTTGGAGCATCTCCGTGGCCTCCTCTGGTCTCATTCCAGAGCTCCCTGTCCTTCTGCTGTGCTCCCCAGTTACCTTGTTCAGCCTCCTCCACGGCCCCTTGTTTAATTCCAGACCCCTCACAGAGGCAGCTCCCTCTCTGCTGTGTCCTGGGATGTCCCTGGAAGTGGCTCCTTGGGATTTCTTGTGTGTGTCACCTCACTGGCCCAGTGGCCACCTGGACCCAGCTATTCCTGCTGGGAGATGACCCAGGGACAGGAGCACAGCTCTTCTGAGGGCAGCATTGGGACAACAGGCCAGAATCTAGGGAACACCACCCTTGGAGCTGACCCAGGAGCTCAGGACACCCGCTGAGTCTCTAATACCTATTCCCTTATGTCTGCTACACCCTGGTAAAGGGAATCTAGGGCTCAGAGGCTTATCAGAGTGAAGGAAAAATGCCACAAGGAGCAGGGATCAGCTGCCACAGGGATTAGCTGCTAAGCAGCCCTCTCAGGAAATGCAGTGTCTGGCTCTATTAACCTTTCTCTCTAATTAGGGCTCTGCAATGACATTGTTGCTTCCTAAGAACAATAATAATGCTCTTTCAGTGGCTGCCTGAGATGGGGAAGATTTGGTTTGATGTGCCAGTTCCTTCTGACTGCAGAACACTCCTCCAGAGGCTGAACTCTGCTTCCTGAGGCTGATTATAACTAGATCCACTGCCTTGATTACCTTGTACCACCAAACAGCATTATTCTTGATATTTGTCATGCACTGACTTCCTCAACAGTGGTGCAGCAGTGGGTAACTCTGTGTCAATAATCCAGTTCTCTGGATCTATCCTGGATGCTTGTTCAGGGCTGGTTAAAGGGAGCAAAGGAAAGCACTGACAGCAGCCCTGGGTAACATACATCCCACTTTCCAGGGCACCAGGATGCCAAATTCCTGCAGTTTCCCTTCAGCACAGACTCATCTTCTGGGTATTTTTTTGTTAGAACTCTGCCCGCAACGTGTCCTGTCCTTTGTCACACCAAGGGTAAGGAAATCTGTTGACTGGGCCAGGATGTGTCTGACTGCAGCAGGGAGCCCCAGGGATGTCACAGTCACTGGATCCTGGAATCCCAGGATGGTTTGGGTTGGAAGGGACCTTAAGGACCATCTCATTCCACCCCCTGCCATGGGCAGGGACACCTTCCACTGTCCCAGGTTGCTCCAAGCCCCGTCCAACCTGGCCTGGAACACTTCCAGGGATCCAGAGGCAGCCACAGCTTCTCTGGGCAACCTGTGCCAGGGCCTCCCCACCCTCACAGACAAGAATTCCTCCCCAGTATCCCATCTCACCCTGCCCTCTGGCAGTGGGAAGCCATTCCCCCTTGTCCTGTCCCTCCACACTCCTGTAAAAAGTCCCTCTCCATCTTTCTTGTAGGCTCCCTTCAGGTGGTGACAGCCACACTCTTACACTTCCCTGAGTGATTTCTCAGCAAGGAAAACCTTTGCCAGCCAGGCTCACTCCACCTCCCTGCCCCTGTGCTCCAGCAGCTGCAGCTGGAAGAGGGAGCCTGGCAAAGCTGTGCCTGGTGGGAATGTCCCACACAGGGCAGGTATCCTAGGACAGAGCCTGTCTGCTCAGGAATGTGGCTCTGAGTGCTGATGCAGGAGGGCTCTAAGCAATTCCAGCTGCTGGGATGTGCCTGGCAGGGGATGGAGCTGGAGGAGCCTCATTCATCTCTCACAACACAACAGCACTGACACACAGCAAAGGAGCCCTGGGCTTCCAGGGTGCCTTGGAAATGCCACCAGCCACAGGACAGCACTGAACATCAGTGTGCTCCCAGCTGGGGCACAAGTGACAGTGATCAGCCATCACTGCAACTCTGCTCCTCAACACAGGGCTCAGAACACTGTCAGAGGCAGCTCTGTGCTGGTGTTGCTCTGACAGGATCCTCACCCAGCCTTTTGCAGCCAGAGCAACCCTTTGCCTCCTCCCATCAGCCTCATTACATCCCTCATGGAGCTGCCCATCCTTGTGCTGCTGGCACGTGTCCCTTTGGTGTCTGCATCCATCCACAGGGACACAAACATGGTCCAAGGGCTGGAGCCCCTCTGCTCTAGGGACAGGCTGGGAGAGCTGGGGGGGTTCACCTGGAGAAGAAAAAGCTCTAGAGAGACCTGAGAGCCCCTTCCAGGGCCTAAAGGGGCTCCTGGAGAGCTGGAGAGGGACTGGGGACAAGGGATGGAGGGACAGGATGAGGAGGAATGGCTTCCCACTGCCAGAGGGTAGAGTCAGCTGGGATATTGGGAAGGAATTCTTCACAGTGAGGATGGGGAGGCCCTGGCACAGGTTGCCCAGAGAAGCTGTGGCTGCCCCTGGATCCCTGGAAGTGTCCAAGGCCAGGTTGAATGGGGCTTGGAGCAACATGGGCTAGTGGAAGGTGTCCCTGCCCATGGCAGGGGATGGCACAAGATGAGCTTTAAAGGTCCTTTCCAACCCAAACTGTTCTGCCCTATGCATTTCCACCACAGTTTTAGAGACAGAGAAACCTCTCTGCACGACAAACATCAAAGCAAACACTCACATGATGCCCAGGGAACATCAAGCCATGGTCTGGCTTGTCAGCTCCTCCCAAGCTCTCCCATGTGCCCATGAAATGAAGAGTAGGATGTGAAACACTGACAGTGTTATGGTCATTCTTAATTAAAAGACAATTAAAAACCCTCTCCCTTCCTCAGCTCGTTGCTGTAACATGTTGAAGATGAGCTTATCACTAAGGCTGCATCCACAGAGGGACAAACCTCCCAAATTTTGGTCTGTATTTTCCTGCCAAGAATCCTCTCACTGTTTTTCCTGCACAATTCCTTAAGGCCACCCAGGTGTTGTGGAAACACCCAGCAAACAGCCCATTTCCAGGCTGGACTCCTGTTTGTTGGCAGAGGGATCAGGGCAGAGATTTGGTACCTCAAAGCAAGGAAAAGCAGCACAGCAATAACCTGCTGTCACCTCCCTCACAAACCACTGCTCCACTTGACCTCCCTTCTCCTTCAGCCTCAGGAACTGCCAGAGGGCTCGAGTCCATCCAGAACAAAATGAGCTCCCTGGGGACTTGCTGTGAAATGCTCTTACTTATGCAGAACAAATGAGAGCTGGGGGAACAACTGTCAGAAAAGGTCAAGGAGCTTTAAACCACTTCCAATCAGGACAGTAACAGGGAAAGGTTTGGGTCCTGCTGGGTTGGAACAGCACAAACTAGTGCTGTGTGTTTATATTCCAAAAATCTGGGGGATGTTGCTGTAAATGGTGAGGGAAGTCCCACCTGGCAAACCTGACAAGGTTTAGGCCCGGATTAGATCCCATTTTTTTCCATGGCAGGTGGAAAAACATGGAAGCAAAGACTTAGGTTATGATCCCCTGGGCCAAGACCTGTGTCCTGCACAGAATAAAGGTACTGGGGGCAAAACAAGACCCTCAGCCTGCAAGTGAAGCTGCCAGGGGATTGTCACACCCGTTTTTTGGGGTACAGATGTCAGGCCACCACTGTGTGTGAGGACCAAACACCTTCTCCTTCACCTTTCTCCAGGCAGTTGCTTGTGGTCCTGGCACTGCCCAGCCTCAGGAAGGTGCAAATCCTGTGCTTCCTGCCTTAAAATTACGCTCCATCTGCCTCCAATCCAATTAGTGCCTCCCCCCCTCAGCCCACCCCGGTGGTTACTCACACTTCAGCTCTTCCATCCATCCCATTATTGCATTAAAGTCTTTAAATCTCATTACATTGTTTGGAGTTAAAATTTAAACCCAATTACCTGCACAAACAATGATTTTCCCCAGTCCCAGCCCAAACACAGGCTGAGAGCCCCATGGGGCAATTCCTCCTTTGGAGTGTGTGGAACATCCTTTGGTCTTGTCCTACAGCCTTTAACAACCATCTGGGGGTTGTAGTCAGGCACAGGCATAAACAGGCTTGACAGCTCACCAGCACCTTGACTTTGCTTTGACATTTAATTGCCTAGAAATGCATATTTTATTGGATTCTCCAGCTCTGAGCCTCAGTCACCGAGGGAATAAGGTACAGGATTATACCTTGTTGCTGTGAATGGCTGGATGGCGACCAGGAAGGCTGGGAGAGAGCTGGGGGTGTTCAGCCTGGAGGAGAGAAGGCTCCAGGGAGACCTGAGAGCCACTTCCAGGGCCTAAAGGGGCTCCAAGAAATGGAGAAGGACTGTGGACAAGGGCCTGGAGTGACAGGACAAGGGGGAGTAGATGTAAGATGCAGGAGGATTTAGATGGAATATTGGGAAGGAATTGTTGGCTGTGAGGGTGGGGAGGCCCTGGCACAGGTTGCCCAGAGAAGCTGTGGCTGCCCCTGGATCCCTGGAAGTGTTCAAAGCCAGGTTGGATGGGGCTTGGAGCAACCTGGGATAGTGGAAGGTGTCCCTGCCCATGGCAGGGGTTGGAATGGGGTGGTCTTTAAGGTCCCTTCCAACCCAACCATTCCATGATTCTATGAAGTCCCACCACAAAGGGAAGCTCAATGAAGCCACCCTCCTCCTGAATGTGGTCCTGATATGGCATCCAGGAGGTCTGGCATCCAAGCCCTTTCCTGCCTCAGTGACCAGTGTGTTGCTGGGCAAGTCCAGTGCTCCCAGTGCAGCCCAGAAAGCTCTGGGGCAGTGGGACTGGTGGATACTCCATCTAAGGAGGCCTCATGTGCTTCATACAAAGGTCAATCCCACCTTCCAACCAGCAGAAGCAGGGAGCTGGCACCAGGAATGCCACACAGCAGCAGCATCCCTGTGCTGTCACCCCCGTGCAGTAGCTCCCTGTCCATCCAAACCACGGCTCTCCGAGATCCCAGCCCGGGGCCTGAGCAGCAGCTTCTCATTTCACAGCCCTTTGCCTCCTTGGCTGCTGCCCAAAACCAGGATTTGACAGAATTTACTCATGGATTTAGCTTAAAGGAGATTTTTAAAAGCACAGATGGGAGATGGCATCTCATTCCCTTCGGCCATGGACACACAGGCCTTCCCTTGGATGGGAGGGAGAACATTATCTCCCCTCAGCATCTCCACAGCTTGGAGACAGACACCCATCTCCTGGCATTTCCTAATGGATCCTTCAGGCTGGAGCCTCCAAGGACGGGCTGCTGTACCCAAAAATCTGCCTGCCTTTCCCAATGGAATGGGCCCAACAAAAGGTATCTCCTCTCTCACCCAAATCTTGGCCACATCCAAAGTCCTACACAACGACAAGACCGTGGTTTTGCTGTGTGTGTTCCTTCTGGCTGTTGCTCTTAACCCTCTGTCCCTGCAAAAAGCAGCCTGGGGATGTGAGGCAAAACAGCATCAGCATGGAAGGGACAGGGGTAGATGAGCTTTAAGGGTCCCTCCCAACCCAAACCATTCCATGATGGTCATTTCCATCACTGTCTCAAACATAAACTCTCTCAGCCTTGGGCCATCTTTCCCAGTCTGACAGTCCCTGATGGGATACTGGCCAATCCCTGTGGAAGAAGGAGGTATTTGGGGTCATTAGCACTTATTCAGGTTGCTGCCCATGTGTCCAAATGTCCAATCCCAAAGTCAGCTCTGGCAGAAGGGTAAATTTAACCACTTTTCCACCCCTGTGATTTAAGTATCCTGCTTCTTGCTGCACCCATGGAAACACAAAGCCTCCAACAGCCTGCTCAAGGCTTGAAGACCATCACAATCCCCTTTCCAGCCTCTTCTCCTCTCCATGCATTCCCAGCTCACTCATCCTTTCCCTGAGCTCACTCCAGTGGCTCTCCCTGTTTGTGACCACCACGGTTTGCAAGTGTCTCCCCACACCATCACCATCCTCCAGCTGAGGCTGGGCTGCCATGCCTCTCCCTGACATGCAGGACAGTTCACAGCACCTTTCTGGGGTGTTTTTGGGGCTCTCCCCTGAGCCCTTCTCACGCTGGACCCGACCAAATAAATCCCTGCGCGCCATCATCTCTTCAGGCAAACACATCACCACCTATCTGACCTGGGAGTACACAACCAACCCCTCCCTCTGCTTCTCTGACATATTTTTAAGAGGATGTGGCTTCTCTTAAAACATTCTCTTTGTTTTTTTTCACTAAACATTGCTCTTGGCTGGTGCTTTAAAGCTCCTGTGTTTGCCGGTGAGCGCCTGACGAGCACAAAAGCGACACATTAAACCTCCCGAGATGTTTGGTGTAACAAGGACGCCCAGAGCCATCAGCAAAACACACTTTGGGGACCTGAACAATTCCAGCAGCTGTTCTGAGCTCTCCTTCATGTCTCTAGGAAAATAGCAGTGAGTTCCAGCTCAGACAGTGCCACTGCTGGGAGATCTCTGCTCTGCCAGCAGGCACCGGCAGGCAAAGCTTCACCAGCAACTCAACATCAGCAAATTATCCCTAATTTTATGCTTTCTGCTTTTTAGTAAAATTGCTGGAATTGCACAGCAGCTGGAGGAGGAGGAGGGAAGCAAAATCAAGATGCAGGTGGATCACCTGGTTCTTTCTGCTTCATTCCTTCCCCCTCCAACAGGATGGGAAGCTGCTCTCTGGATACCACCACTCCCGATCTTTGCTTTCAGCCATGAGACTCTGGAAGATTCCAGCCAGCCCAGGAGAGACAAGGAGCTCCTGGCAGTAGAGCTGACAGGACAAGGGGGAGCAGATTTAAGCTGAAGGAGGATAGATTTAGATGGAATATTGGGAAGAAATTCCCCCCTGGGAGGGTGGTGAAATGCTGGCACAGGTCACCCAGAGAAGCTGTGGCTGCCCCTGGATCCCTGGAAGTGTCCAAGGCCAGGTTGGATGGGGCTTGGAGCAACCTGGGCTAGTGGAAGGTGTCCCTGCTCATGGCAGGGGGGTGGGACTAGAAGAGCTTTGAAGTCTCTTCCAACCCAAACCAATCTGGGATTTTGTCTCCTTGATTTCGCTGCTGCTCCTGGGCACAGAGCAGGACTTGAGCTCTCAGAGGTCCTTCCTAATCTGAACTTTTCTATGACCAAGGCTGTAATACTTTAAAAAAAAAAAAAAAAAAAAGAGCTTTTTGCCTGCCATGAACATCTTTACCTGAGCAGAGATGCTCCCACCTTGTCCCCCCCTGGAGTTTCACCAGTTTTCACCACTCCCAAACCCCTTGGACTCCACAGTCCTTCCTCCTCTTATGAGATTTCTCTGCATCAGAGACCAAGGGGCAGGTCCAAGGACCAGGATTTCACATTTCCTTTAAAGCACTGCTGTAGGAACACTCCCCATCACCATGGATACTGGAGCACTGGGAATGCAACACTCACCACAGCAGTGCAGAGATGCTTGGGTGGATCCTGCCAGGAAAATGCACCATGAGGAAGCTCAGAGCTCACCTCAGGTGCAGGGAAAACACAGTATTTCAGCCTTTCTCCTCTGTTAACTCCTTCCTCCAGGCTCTGGAGCCTGAGCTTTCACTGGAAAGAGCCTCCCAAAGCCAGCAAAGGTGCAGGGCAGTGCAGGAAGGTGGGAATTCAGCAAGTGCAAAGATTCAAAAAACTCTGAGGATCCCCAATTCCAGCTCTCCCAGTGCAATCCAGGAATGAGCTCTTTGGAACTCCCGCTCCCTTAGGCTCAGAAGGTGTTTTGGAGGGGCCCCTTGGGAGCCCACACCAAGATTTCCAAGGAAAATAAAGCACAGGGAGAGGCACTAAGTGATAAAAGCACTGAAGGCAGCAGGAGACTGGGAAGGGTGGAGAGAGGGGAGGATGGAAATCCTTACAGGGCAGGGAAATTGCACTGGATGGATTATGAGAAAGCTGTAGATCCATTAATAAAAAAGGAGGAAGAATAAATCAATAATCCTGGAAGAGCTGAGATAATGACTGCCTTTAAAAAAATTAATCTTTAATAAGAAAGGACGTCTGGCTAATTAGGAAGTAATGAAGAACTTGTCAGTGTATGTACAGAGAGCGGGGAGGTGAGGGGGTTCCATAACCCCCAACTGGAGGATATCCGGATCACTGGAGACGAGCAATCCATCCTGGTGCCACGAGGGAAGCAGTTAATGGACCCACTGAATCATTCATGATCATTTATAAAGAAGTGAAGAATTCAGGAAATACCAGGGGATAAGGGGGGGGGAAATAATTCACATTTACTTGAGTAATAGTTTTTTGGTTTGGTTTTTTTTTTTCAGAGGAAAGAAAAAGCTTCCAAGACCTTAAAGAAAAACCAGGCTAAGGAGAAAATGGAGAAAAAGAGCCACAAACACAGTAAACACCTCTAAAAGTCTCTAGGGAATAATCCTGTCTCAGTGTGGGGAAGGATACACCTGGATGCTGGAAGGTGTCTCTGCCCATGGCAGGGGGGTGGAAGGAGATGAATTTTATTTAAGGTCCCTTCCAACCCAAACCATTCCGGGATTCCATGATTCTGTGGGTGCTTTTGTAACATTTGTAAGCTCAGCTCCAAACCCAGCACTAAGGTGGCCACAGCACCTCAGGAGCTCAGTATTGCAGCCCCCAGCTCTGCTGCAACATCAACAAACATCAAAGAGAACGGGAGAGGATCTCCTGGGTGCTGGAAGCAGCCTGTTAAATGCTCTTTGTTTCCATTGCTGCTGGGCTACGTGCAGGAGAGCAGCAGGAACAAACCTCAGATGGGTTTCAGTCCTTCTGCTGCTTTGTTCTGCTCCAGTGCAGGTCCAGGACCTGACCAGTGAACAGAGCACCTGCTGAGGAGAAGGATCTCAGGAGCAGCCTGGACACACACAGCAGAGGGGCTTTGGGTGGCCTGACAGTGCTCAAAGGGGCCCTGGTAGGGATTGGTTTGTTAGGGATGGTAACATAGTGCACAGGAGAGGGGTGCAGGGACTCCCAAGGGTGTCTGAGCTGGGATCATGGACTCACTGAGCTTGGAAAAGCCCTCTATGATCACGGAGTCCAAGCATTCCCCCAGCACTGCCAAGGCCACCACTGACCCACATCTACATGGCTTTTAAACCCCTCCAGGGATGGGGACTCCACCACTGCCCTGTTCCAATGTCTGACAACCCCTTTGGTGAAGAAAATTTTCCCTCATATCCAGAATAAACCTCTCCTGGTGCAACTTGAGGCATCCTCCTGTCCCATCTGTGGGATGTCCACCCTGCAGAGCAGGATGAACAACAGACCTACTCCAGTGGGATTAGCCCAGTGCTCTGCTTGAGCTCATTAGCCCCAACTCTTAATTAGCTCCCAGGCAGTCAGCTTGAGTGTCCCTGCCACAATCCCTTGGATGCACAATCCATATGCACAGGACCAGCCTGGGTTGTCCCGTGTTGTGTGTCCTGCCCGTACCATGAGGGCAGCCCTTGTGCTCCCCTTCACCTCCAGCCTCTAGAAGATGCTGTGGCTGCTTCTCACAGCAGCTTGGAAGGAATAAAAGGCAAAGGTTCTGCACACAAATGTCCCAGAAAACCAGGGGTTTTTAATATAACTCTAAAATGTGGAGCTTGAGCTCTTTCCAGCGGCACGCTGCAAGGCAAGGGGTGAGTTCAGAAGTGCCAGGGCCTGCTCCTTTCCCTTGAAGAATTTCTCCTTATTTAAATATGTTTCTATTTAAACTAACAACCAATTCTGAATGCAGAAGGGAAAAGCAGCTCATTAAGCAAAGCTTGCCCAGGCCTGTCCTTGCCTTCCTTCTCTCACACACAGGGAAGGGGCTCAAAAGGCTCCCAAAACACACTCACTGCACGTGCAACAGAACCAGCAGCAAACAGCTCCGTGGGTTCCAAGGTGTCACAGGCACTTCCAGTGTGGAAAGCCACTGAGGAGGGACCTGTGTGTCATGGGATAAGCCTTTAAGAGGCCTTGGACACTTGCAGGGATGGAGCAGCTACAGCTTCTCTGGGAAACCTGGGCCAGGGCCTCCTCACCCTCACAGCCAACAATTCCTTCCCAATATCCCATCTCTCCCTGCCCTCTGGCAGTGGGAAGCCATTCCCTGTGTCCTGTCCCTCCATCCCTTGTCCAAAGTCCCTCTCCAGCTCTCCTGGAGCCCCTTAAGGCTCTGGAAGGGTCTCTAAGGTCTCTCCAGAGCCTTCTCTTCTCCAGGAGAACACCCCCAGCTCTCCCAGCCTGGCTCCACAGCAGAAGTGCTCCAGCCCTGGGAGCATCTCCATGTCCCATCTAGGGCCAGGGATGGTACAGCTATTTAATTACAGACTGCATTACCTTCCACTCTGAGCACAGACATTAAAAATAATCATCTATATATGAACTCTGCCTCAGAATCAATAGTTATTTTTTGCTGCAGAGCTGTGCAGCCACCCAGACTACCTGATTTTAAAATATTCTCTGCAACGAAGAGGTAGATTGATTTATTTATGCACATGCAAAATGGTGAAGGCAGTAAGTTGTTACATAAACTGTTATATAAATTACCTACCAACTGCATAGAAATGTTCAAATTCCACCAACCTCATGCTGAAGGATTCAATCACCACAGTTATTCCTGACATCCAGGACAAATGAAGGAGGAAGAATCTGGCCTTAAAATTACACACTGGACACACATTTGTGACATTACTTGTATTCAGAGATCTCTTGGCTTCTTCAAACTATAACTTTAAATCAATTTGGAGACCCCCAAACCAAGCAAACTGTTTAAACCAAATGACTGCAATAGAATAAATATTGATTTTATAGGCATTTTACTGAGGTTAAAAGCTTTTCCCAGAGATGGTCATTAGGCAAACAACTCTGCTCCACATCCCTGCAAAGCACAGTTAGGAACAGGTCATATATTACAGCAGAGTGTAAAGCAGTTTAAACCAGCACAGCCCCCCTGAACTCCCCACTGCAGCACAGGCTCTTGCCAGGTGATGATGCTTGTCCTGTAAACTTCATGATATTAAATTTAATGATGAAAATGTAATGTATTTTGGGTCACCTAAAAGTAAAGTGGGTGTTTTCTTGGGTTCATGCTGTGATGTAACCCCTTCTGGAATGGCTGCATAAATACAAACCCCACTGGTAGGATTTTGATTTGAATTACACTGATTTTACTGTTTGTAACACACAAGGTGGTGAAAACCAAATCCACTGGAAGGGAACTGATCCATGACCTACCTGACAGTTACTCTGAATAAATCACAGAATCATAGGTTTGGGTTGGAAGGGAACTGAAAACTCATCTTGTTCCACACCCCTGCCATGGACAGGGACACCTTCCACTATCCCAGGTTGCTCCAAGCCCCTTCCAACCTGGCCTGGAACATCTCCACGGACGGAGCAGCCACAGCTTCTTTGTCCCAGTGCCTCACCACCCTCACAACAAAGAATTTCTTCCTTGTATCTGTTGACTCAACCCTCTTTTCATTTAAAACCAACACCCCTCATCCTGTTACACCAGGCCCTGCTAAAGGGTCTCTCCCTCTCTCCAGGAGGCCACTGCCTGCTCTGTAAAGCCCAAACCTCTTGGACCTGACCATGATTCATGACAACTGCAACAATTCCCAGCTTTGCTGAAGCCAAAGCTGTGCCATATGGCAGGAAGGGCTTTTATCCCACCACACACAGCCCGTGCAGTCGTGACAGAAATTCTTCCTCCGACCTTCCTTTCGCTGCATCACAAGATGAACTGAGGTGCCAAACGCTGACTGCACAAGGTCCTGCCAAGGGATGATCTGTGCTAATTGCCACCAGTGACCTTGTGTAATGTCACTGTCATTGCTTCTGCTGAGTTGCAGATGATCCCAGGAACTGACACAGCACCATGAAAGGAATCTGATGTTTCCCCCTGGGCGGAAGAAACTTCACATCACTGCAGGAGGTATCCCCTCAAACACAGCTCATGGTTGATTAAGGTCACCTTCCACTAGACCAGGTTGCTCCAAGCCCCATCCAACCCAGCCTGGAACAAACTGAGCAAAATATCTTTGCCTCTGAACCCTCCCCAGATGCTGAGGCACCACAAGATGGGGGAGCTGAATGTTGAGAGCATGAGGTGGGATCCTACCTCCTTTCCCCTTTCCCCCTCTCACCTTTCCACCCTGCAACAGACACATTCCTCCAAGCTTCACACAACGATGAGAAACCCCAGAGAATCACAGAACCAGAGGTTGGAAAAGACTTTCAAGGCCATCAAGTCCAACCTGTGCCCGATGCCCACCTTGTCACCCAGCTCAGAGCACTGAGTGCCACCTCCAGGCTTTCCTTGGACACCTCCAGGGATGGGGACTCCACCACTGCCCTGCACAGCCCCTGCCAAGGCCTGATCACCCTTTCCATGAAGAAATTCTTCCTGAATTTTCCAACCTGAACCTCCCTTGAGGCACCTTGAGGCCACTCCCTCTTGTTCTGTCATTTCTTCCCCGGGAGAAAATCCCGACACCCAAATTGCTACAACCTCCTCTCAGGGAGCTGTAGAGAGCAAGAAGGTCCTCCCTCATCCCCCTTTTCTCCAAGCTGGAACAGATCAGCGTGCTGGCCCTCCTCAGGCACCTTCCTATGGCTCATGGCTCATCCAGGAATCCCATCCCAGGCCAAGCAGGCACATCTGGCACGAGCAAACAGCAGCCCATGGCAACACGAGCCAGAAACCTGCTGCAACAGGCAGCTGGTCAGCTGGCAACTTGGCAGGGACGTGGGCAAGTCACCTGCCAGCCAGAAATGGAGGAAAGATTCTCCTTGGAGCTGCCTGGAGCGTGTCCTCCCCCATCTGGCAGCCTGGCACCGCGGCAGGAAATCAATGGAGAGCCCAAGTCACAGATGGATGGACTGCTCGGTCATCTGGTCACAGCTCCAGAAGAACAGCACGATTCCCACAGCCAATCCCATCAAATAACCCCCTTGCCCCTTGCTCTGGGCTGTCATCTGTTGTTAGCAGAGCAGGGGGATGGAGCGGTGCCCACCCCCCTCCTCCAGCCAGGGGGCAAAATCTGACACGACACAACATCACAACTCTTTGTTGTTGGCTAAAAACAAAAAATAAAAAAATTATAAAATCCTATATCCACAAATTTTTAAGGGCTGTGCTCCGGGGGAGGTGAGAAACAGTCTCATAGGTGAGAAGCTCTGTCTACGCACTCGCTGTGATTCACCAGGCTGTGGGCTCAGCAAACGCCCTTTCGGGGCCTCGTTTCCTGGGAACTCAACGTTCAGGATGGGAGAAGTGTTGGTGCAGGATGGATACGGGAGCCTGGGTGGGTTTTATGTGACAGCGTGACACGAACCACCGCTGCTGCTCCTCCTAGGAAAGAGCCTCACAAAGAGCTGGCTGGGGATTAAAACCGGCACAAGAAAGAGGGAGTCGGCTGAACTACAAAGGAGCACTGAGGAACTGTATGTCGGGACAATCAGAGGCACTCTGACTGCTCCCTCAGACAGCAGTGGGTTTGCCATGAAAGTCAAAGCATGTTTTACACTTCTGCCTTGTACCCTGCCAAAGAAAGAGCTCCGTGTTCCCAGGAAACAGTGGCATCTGTCACGGAGCCAAGGGACGTCGCCGTTAATCCGCCTCTGCTCGCACATCCAGGGCTCTCCCCCACTTCCCACCTCAGACACCCCAGCCCCTGAAAACATTGAAGTCACGCCCTGAAATCTCTGTGACTTCAATTTAAGTCTGGGCAAGTATGGAAGTGCTTTCCCAGGGAGGCTGATGCTCTCATTATGTCCCTGATGGGATTTCACCCAGCCCTGACAGCCGCCCTGTTGGAAGTTCCCAGAACATCTCCATGTGCTCTGTTAGGAATTCACATCACACCACGATGGGGTTGCTGGGCTGGAGGAAGGGAGCTGTGCTAAACACACATTCCCAAGAGGCAGTTTTGAACCAGCCAGGGCAGTTGGAGGAAGGGAGAGGACAGACAGGGAGGTTTGTGCAATTATTTGCTCAGGAGAACGAGGCAAAGCCTTGGCGTGGAGAACTGATCTCCAGCCCACCCCTTCCTTTTCCAGCATCCTCAGGGAAGTGTTGCCACAGTTCCCTCCCTCACTGAAGTAAAAACAGCCAGGACTGCACCTGCCAGCATCTTCCCACTCCTCCCCTGCTCCAGGCTGGATCACTGGGTGTTTTGGGTAACACAGCTCAGCCCTGCCAGGAAGGGGAGGAAGGGAACAGAGGCTCTGACCCCAAAGCAATATGTCTTCATCTGGAAATCAATAACGTGCCTTGTTAGAAACAATCCATTTCAGAGCTTGACACAACCCTCCCCCTTCTCCCAGCTTTACATCCTCCAACAGAGAGACCACAGCACAGAATCAGAGAAACCTTTTTGGGCAGGGATGACACACTGGAGTCAAACCCAGACCTCTACATATAGAAAGGTCCTTCCCAAGCAGAAATTCCTCCGGCACAGCAAAGCCTCCAGCTCCCAAAGGATCAGAGACCCTGGTCAGACCAAGTGCTGAGCCAGGAACCCCAGAATGGTTTGGGTTGCAAGGGACCTTCAAAACAATTTTGTTCCACCCCCTGCCATGGGCAGGGACACCTTCCACTAGCCCAGGTTGCTCCAAGGCCTGTCCAACCTGGCCTGGAACACTTCCAGGGATGAGGCAGGAGCAGCAGTTCTTTCCATTGCCTACAGCCTGCAAAGGCCAAGAGGTAAAAAGAAGGGAAAAGAAAAATGGTGAATTTAACAGAACTAGGGAATTAACACAGCTTGAATCAAAGGGCACTGGTTGTCTGGAAAAACAGAGGGATTTCACCAGGGAAAACCCCAAGAGCTGCAGGTGGAAAGCAGAGGAGTGAAGCTATGGATGTATTATGCACCCTGGAGCATAAAGTAAAGCCATAAAACATCATTAATTCACACACACAGAACAATCCTGCTGCAGGGCACTGTGACAAGAGAAGGGAACCAATTGTGCAAATCCACAAGGGCCAGCCAGGAGCAAGGGAAAAAAGATGAAATTAAGTGCAAGGGTCCAATGCCCAAAAAAGGGGGAAATTAAAAAGGGATCCCTGGTTGAAAGATGCTCCACAGTCTCAGGGTTTGTGCAAACAGTTTAACATTTCCTGTGTGGGCACCCAGGCTGGGATCTCCACATGAGGCATTTATTTGAAGCTGCAAACATGATCTTCCACTCCAGTGGCTCAGTGCTGCTGCATCTGCTTCCATGGAGCCTTGTTCCCTCACCCCAGCTGTGGATCTGACCTCCTCCTCCTGGGAAAGGCAACTGTGGCTCCAGCCCACAGCACTCCAGGCAATATCCATGCACGCCTTATTAACATCCAATTCCCATCCTTTTTTCTTTTTTTTTTTTTCCAAATCCATCAACTCATATAAGGTTAGCAAAGGGGAAAGGGTAATTAACACTGATGGGAAATCCCTCAACCCCTAGATCCCTCCCAGAGCAATTTCTGCTGCTACAGATGGAGTGTGCCCCTATTAACACCCCCATGTTTCTGCAACCCAGGGAATTTAATGGCTAATTAAATGTGAAAAACATCACCCAAAACCTAATCCATGCTGTGCCCACTGTGTTTTAGGTTGGCATCACCCCTCACAGTCAGGGACTTCTCTGCTCTCACCTGCTGCTACAGCCACGTGCTGGCTCAAGAAAATTCCAAAATTAATTTGATCTTGTTCCTTTTCTACCTTATCAGGAAAAGTCAAACCTCTGCTGAGCTTTTCCAGCTGGCTCCGGGCCAGGCTGTTCCCAAAGCTGCATCCAGTTTTGAAGGCAAACCAGGAGTTAGTTCAGACCACAGACAAAATTTGCCTTTGACAGGAAAGCTGAATTCTTTGACCTGCTGTTCTCAGCTCTGGTCTCCTTTGTGCATTAATCAGGGAGGTGCCACCGGTACAGGGGAGAGTTTCTATATATTTTATCTCTATGTCCCCCTGGTTATTAGTTTATTAGCTTTCCTTTTTATGACCACCTGGGAAGACCCTCATCCACTCACACACTCCTCAGTGGTGGCCCCAAGAGCACTGGTTTATCCAACCACTCTGTTCTTTCCACTTACAGCTTGGATGGTCCATGGGGGATTTGAAAAACTCACCCTGAGGGCTTTACCCCCACAGGAATTCCACACCAGCCTCTGCCTCTCCTTCTAGAACATTACCTGAGCCAAGGTCACCAGAGATTTACACCACCAGCTCTCTCTGGCTTATGTGCTTGCTCTAAATAGATATTTATCCAATTCATCCCTGTAGGACTATCTGAATGGACAGGGAAGGAGCTGACTTATTTATAAGCCAATTTAACAGGTAAAACACATCCCACGGCCCTGTGGAAAAATGCCTCATCCCAGGAACAAAGCAGGGAACAAGGCTGACAAAACTGCAGTTTGGAGAGGTGGGGAGTTTTTCTTTAATTATCCTTTCATAAAAGCTGGGAGGAGCAATGCAATTCCAAAGCACTCAATTAAATGTGTGAATCACGCAGGCTCAGCAAGGGCTGATGAAAGTTCCTTGAAACTTCAGGAAAGAGAACAAAAGGTCTATGTCTTAAATATGTAGAAAGTGCACCCCAAGACTCCTCAACAGGATTTTGGGGTTATATGTGAACAGGCTGTGGTAGGTGGAGAAAAGAGGAGAGATTTAAATTCGATATTGGGAAGGAATTCCTGGCTGGGAGGGTGGGGAGGCCCTGACACAGGTTGTCCAGAGAAGCTGTGGCTGCCCCTGGATCCCTGGAAGTGTCCAAGGCCAGGTTGGATGGGGCTTGGAGCAACCTGGGCTGGTGGAAGGTGTCCCTGCCCATTGCACAGGCGGAACTGGATTGTCTTTAAGGTCCCTTCCAACCTAAACCAGTCTGTGATTCTCTGACTCAAAAGTGATACCAGGCAGATTTTTTCCTTGAAGACCTAAGCTTTTGGGTGCTGGATTACTTAGAAGAGCAGGAATAAGCAGTGCAGAGCAGCCCCAAGGCCTCCTGAGATCATGTTCCCAACAAAGATCCATCCTGCACCACTGTCAGCTCTCCGAGTGCATCCTGTGAAACCTGGGAAATGAACAGCAAAGCCTTTTTCTCACCCTCATTTACTTAACACCAGGTGCAGTGTTTGCCCTGCTTGTTAATCCTCCTGTTTTTTCAGGCTAGGGATGTGGTGAGAGGAAAATCATCACACCTGCTGAAAATTCCACAAAAGAGACACAAGAATTAGTCCCTGGGCTGATTTTGAACTCCTTTCAGCTGTGGTGCTCCTGACTTGCACCCCAGTAAATGCAGTGAGAAATGTGGAGCCAGAGGGATCCTTCATTCATAAAGAGGCCAATAAAAGAAAAAAAAGATGTGGAGTGATTGGAAAAGGTTTGATATTTACAGAGTGTAGGAACCTTCTGGATGAAGGTGGACTCAGCCAAAGATCAATCTCCATGCTGAGATGCTTTGAAGCCTTTGGAGAGCCCAAGGCAAACGATGCAAAACAGCACCATCCTGTCAGGTTGGTGAATATCTGGACTTAAGAACCACAGAATCACAGAATATTTGTGTTGGAAGGGACCTTAAAGGCCAGATTTTTCCAGCCCCTTGCCATGGGCAGGGACACCTTCCACCAGCCCAGGTTGCTCCAAGCCCCATCCAACCTGGCCTTGGACACTTCCAGGGATCCAGGGGCAGCCACAGCTTCTCTGGGCAACCTGTGCCAGGGCCTCCCCACCCTCCCAGGGAGGAATTTCTTCCTCATTTCTCCTCTAAGCTTCCCACTGGAATGGATGAAGCTGCAGTGATTTACACTCACTCTGAGATGGCTCTGGGCCCATTTCCATCTGCAAATAACTAAGAGGACATCTCCTGGCATCAGCTCCTTCACAGGCTCCAAGAACACCTCGCAGAACTTGCTGTACCACATTACCCTTGATTAAGAGGATATCTGTGTTTGCTCCTTCCTCCATTAACTGCAGTAAGTGCAGAGGAAAGAGCCACCTGGCAGAAAGCTGTTTTCTAAATCAATTAATACAAGGTGGCAGCCTCACCTCCAGATTCCAGGCAAACACAAGCTGGTGTGAATCACAGAATCATTTAGGCTGGAAAGGGCCTTTAAATCATTGAGTCCCACTGCCAGGGCCACCAGTGACCCATGTCCTCAAGTGCCACATCCACATGGCTTTTAAATCCCTCCAGAGATTGGGGATTCCACCACTGCCCTGGGCAGCTGTGCCAGGGCTGGACAACCCTTTCCATGAAGAAATTTTCCATAATATCCAACATGAACCTCCCCTGGCACAGCTTGAGCCCATTTCCTCTCATCCTGTCTGTGTTACCTGGTAGAAGAGACCAATCCCACCTGGCTTCCCCCTCCTGTCAGGGAGTTGCAGAGCCAGAAGGTCCCCCCTGAGCCTCCTTTTCTCCAGGCTGAGCTCCCTCAGCTGCTCCTGGAGCTCCAGACCCTGACATTTCCTTGCTTTTTCTAACTTTAAAGCATCTCAGCCTGTTTGCCCCTTTCTTTGGAGCAACTGGGAGAACTGTTGGGCATTGCTGGAGGAGAGGATGGACCCTGCTGCTGCAGACAGCAGCTGATGGAGCAAAGGCAGTGGGATTTGGGAAGGCCCTCACACCAAGGCCTGGGAAAGAGCATCACTCGACACAGGGAAACATTAAGGATTCTCCTCGCTTCTGTTTCAGCAGCCAATATTTTACTCTGCAAAGGCAAACAGATCTTGGCCACACAGCAACTCCCTGGATACTTCCCCAAGAGCTGTGGGCCACAGGAATTCCCACGGATCCGACAGCAGCACATTCCCAGTGCCTCAGGAAAGCGACTCCCCACAAAAGTTCCTCTGGCAGCAAACACAGGGGCCTGGCCAAGTGAGCTAATGAAAAACTCTGTCTGCTCACCCCTCACTTGGCTCCTGTGCCCACTGCTCCCTGGGCACAAACTGAGAGGCACTGGCAGGGTTTTATCCCCCCTGGCTCTCCCTAGATGTGCAAACCTGCTGCAATAAAGTCCTGCTGTGCATAGGATTTTTGATATTTAGCAGGGCTTTCCCTGCATCCCTCATCCCATCTGTGCTAGGGGCAGCCTGGAGGGGAGCTGAGGTCTAGGTGAGCCCTAATTAGCCTCTAATTACTGACCATCATAACTGATTCCACACAGATCATTCCACACAGCGTGGAATGCACATTCCCAGGGCTGGGCTCTCCTGCAATCAATCTGCAGAGATGCTGCAGGGGGTTGCAATCCGAGGATAGTTTGTGTCTTTGGACTGGGCAATCCCTTCCCAGGCAGTTAAATCCCATGGAAAATGATAATGGAGAGCACTATTTACCTTCCACTGAAGCCAAGACTTGTTTCTGCTTTGCCACAAGAGGAACTGGACAGGTCTGACCTGCTCCTCAAGGCAGAGCAGAGAGTGATCCCACCCCACAGCCTTGGAGTAGAATCATGGAATTGTCTAGATTGGAAAAGATCTCAAAGTCCAATTGCTGCCCAGCACTGCCAAGGCCACCAATGTCCCCAAGTGCCACATCCACATGGCTTTTAAACCCCTCCAGGGAGGGGATTCCACCACATTCCTTTACAGGACTTGTGCTCTAGACCCTTCACCAGCTTCCCTGCCCTTCTTTGGATGCACAAGGCAAAAGGAATGTGAATGGGATGGAAGTGGAGAGAAGAGGCACTGCCCCATGAGCTCTTGGGAAGAAACCCATGATCCCAACCCAAAGGAGAGCGGAGCTTTTTGCTCCACTGCCCCAAAAGTGAGCAGAAACTCTTCACCATGGAACCATTGACTTCTTCAGCTTTTTTTTTCCCCCTCAGGGTAGATCCAGGTTCACCTTTGCTGCAGTTGGGATACTGATCTCAAAGACAAAAGGAGCCTATGGCAGCCTTGACCCACCCCAGGCAGACTGTCCAGCCATGGGGTGAGAAGTGCCAGGGGCTCTGCAGGGCACAGCCAGATACACCAGTGATGGGCAACAACTGGATACCCTGGGAGAGAGGGGCAGGAATAACTGCTCTACATCACTGTCTCTCCATTGCCTACCCCCAAAATCTTTCAAACCTGCTTAAGACCTGCTACCAGATCCCACAAACTTCTGGCAATCCTTTTCAACATGAACCAGCGAGGGTAAAATGTTGTTGAGGCAGAGGTTGATCGACTGATGGATGGGATTTCAGGGCTGTCAGAGATGGGAGAACCCTTCACCATCCCTTCCAGGCCATGTGTATTTGCACATACACACCCATCCATCCATGTATCCTTCCATCCATCTATAAAAACACATCACCAAGCTGCTGAGCCTGCACTCACCACATACTTCCCAGCAAAAGCAAGAGGGACTCGGATGTGCAAAGAATAAATGATTCAGCTCCATCTTGTGCTTCTGCTCCTGATATGCCAAGCAGCACTCCAGCTTGCCAGGATAAAATCCAGACAGCTGCAATATCTGCACAAAACTGGGACAATTCAGATTAAAAATCCATTTTCCTCCATGTTCCTCTGAGTATTTACCCCTCGCCCGACAACTGTCCTGAAAGGGAGATGGGAAGAGAGAGGATTTCTCACAATCTGTGTCCAGCTTAGAAATCCCATCTCCCTGAATTAGAACCGACTGTGCCTCAGCACAGATCATTTTGAAAGGCTCATCTGTGAGAGCCACACAAGTGAAAATTGGGGCAGTTCCCCAGGAGGGCCGTGAAAAGCCCTTCGCTCTCCCGTTCCAAAGCCGAGCCCGCTGCACTTAACGGGGATTGCCCCGGGCTTGGCAATCACCTACTGGGGCGTGAACGCTGCTGCTTTCAAGAACAACAGCTCGTGGAGGCACTCTGGGGTCAGCACAGGCTGCAGTGAGAATCACAACCTCCCTGGGTCAGAAATGAGCAGCACAGATGGATCCCAAAGAGGGATTTCACACGGAGAGGTGTTGGAATGGCAGAATTCAGGAGCGGGGTGTAAACTGAAAGAAGGTTGATTTGGATTGGAGATTAGGAAGAAATTCTTGGCTGGGAGGGTGGGGAGGCCCTGGCACAGGTTGCCCAGAGAAGCTGTGGCTGCCCCTGGATCCCTGGAAGTGTCCAAGGCCAGGTTGGACAGGACTTGGAGCAACCTGGGCTAGTGGAAGGTGTCACTGCCCATGGCAGCGGGTGGAATGAGATGAGCTTTAAGGTCCCTTCCAACCCAAACCATTCCATGATTTTTTAAGCCTGTCCTTTCCTAGGAGCTGTAGGTAATCATCACACTGCTCATCAGGGAGAAAAGATCAGGAAAAAGGGACAGACATCCTTTCAGCAAGTCTGGCTCGTGCCAAAGGCCTCAAAAAACCAACACCCAGATACTTTTCCATGAGTTTCACTGCTCACATCTGCAGGTGTTTTGGTTCCTTAATGCCCAGTCCCAACCAGGATAAAGCCTGAAGCTCAACAGCATTGATTTTATAGTTTGGATAGCAAAAATCAAGGCCAATAGCCTCTTCCCTTGATTTTGTTAGATGGCACCTCAGGGAGCAATCTGAGCTCTGGCCCTGAAATCACTCCTGCAATTATACCATAACACCATATTTGACACAAGACACTCTTTTCCCTCCCCAGCAAGCAAACACTGGGGAAGAGCCACGAACCCCTGCAGAAACACAGCTCACTCGAGGCAGGTGAGACCTCACTGTGCAATATCCAAAAATCTGAAAGCAATTGGGTGGAAATCATTATCTGAAATAACGTTACAGCTCCACGTCTGTTACCTACATCAAGGAAATACTGCGTGGTTTCAGCTCTCCCCTGGGAAAAGGCATTTTGAAGGAAAAGCTGAGCATTCAGGGAAGGATAAACCACCCTAATCAAGAACAGAAGGACTGAAATATTTGAGTACTTGCACATGAAGTTGTGCAGATGCTCATGTGTGTATCGGTGCGTGCCTCGCTGCACCTCAGTCAAAGCAGGGGAAGCCAAAACCTTATGGGAAGGCCTGATGCCTGTTAGATTTCTCTTGTTTTGGAGCACAGCACTGACAGCTGGACCTGGCTCTGTGAGCACAGACTGAAGGGGTTTGTCCTGCACCAGGAGGACCAGACTCCAGAGAACAGGCTGCTCTTGCACAGTGAGCACTCACTGGGTTTCATAACAGGCAAGAGGAATAAGATGCTCACAGCATCCAACAGCTCGTGCCATGCTAGCACGGAATCATGGAATGGGTAAAGCTGGGAGGGATCACAGTGGCTCATTTGATCCAACCTCCCTGGTCAAACAGGGCTCCCCAGAGCCTGTGACTCAGGACTGTGCCCAGGCAGCTTTGGAATATTCCTGGTGAGGGAGACTCCACAGCCTCTCTGGGAAGCCACATAAGGATCACAGAGCCATAGAATTCCAGAATGGTTTGGGTTGGAAGGGACCTTAAAGTTCATTCCACACCCCTGCCATGGGCAGGGACACCTCCCACTAGACCAGGTTGCTCCAAGCCCCATCCAGCCTGGCCTCAACAGGAAAGAAGTTCTTCCTTATGTTCAGGTGGAATTCCCTGTGGTTCTGTCTCTGCCTGTTGCCTCTTGTCCTATTTCTTGGCACCATGGAGAAGAGCCTGGCTCCATCCTGTGCCACCCTCTCTCAGATCCAACAGGCTCCTGTGGTCAGGTCAGCAGCCACCTGTGCCATGGTGATCCTGCTGGCTTTGGGATCACTCACTGCACCCTGTGCATGAGGACAAGGGCAAGGGCACCAAAACTGCTCATGAGTCCCACCTCTATTGGAGCACTGGGAAGCCAGGAAGGAGGAACTCCTGCTCCCAGCAAAAAGGGGTCAGGAAAAGCCCCTTCCAGCAGCTTCAGGCACCACCGAACCCTTCCCCCCACAACAACATAACGTGTTACCCCTTTTGGGGCACCATGACAGGCGACAGCTTGTCCCTGCGTGCACCCACTGACCCAGCTCGGGGTGCAGAGCTGCAGCCCAGCCACCCGCATCCTCCACGGAGCACGCACTTCCAAAGCACGGCTGAGGCGTTCCTGGAAAGCCCAGGCAGGTCACACCCCCTGCTCCTTGTCGCAGGTCGTCCCACCTGCTCCTGCCCGCTCAGATTTGCCGGAGTGGGGGCCAATTATCCCAATGTTCATCCAAGGAGTGACGCCCATCCCCTCGTGCCCTGTCCGCCCGCGTCCCAGTCACTTCTGCCCCAGTTCCTTCGGTCACTGGAGGAGGGAGGGAGGGAGGGAGGCAGCGGGGTGGATGGAGCTGAGCTGGAGCCGATGGTGGCACATCCCTGCCTGAAGCGCTGGGATCCTCTCGTCCAGCGTGGACGTGTGTGGGAGCGAGTACGCTCCCGAGAGCTGATCAGTATTCCGCCAGAGGCTCCGCTACCGCGCTGCCATCCCTCCTCCTCCCTGTGCCTTCCTGTGCCGGAGGAGGTGGCACCCCTTCCCCAACTCCCACCTCTCCACATCCTCCCCCGCCAGAGATTTCACACCTCCCTCCTCCCGAAACCACCGCTCCCTGTTGCTATCCCGGCTCTGCGGCGCAGATGTCCCTGATCCACCTGCAGGCCCTGCCAGGCGTGATTTGGGGACCCACGGGGAGCATCATCTGCGCGATTTGGGGACGCACAGGAGCATCCCCATGCCGGGAGGGCAACGCTCCTCTCCAGCAAGGGTGGAAAACGCAGTGGGAGAGGGCGGGTGGCGGTGCTGGGGAAGATGTGATGTGCGGGGTCAAGGCGTGCCGGGCAGGTGCCCCTCCAGAGCGGGGAGGGCAGCCCGAGGCCGGGGCTCACCTTGTGGAGCTTCCACATGGCTCCCAGCGCCTTGACCTCGTGGCTGGAGTGCTTGCCCTCCTCCAGGCACTGGTAGCAGACGGGGCTCTTGCACTGCACGCAGTACATGCTGTGGTTCTCCAGCTCGTGGTCGGTGCAGGTGGAGATCTTGCGGGGGCTGAGCCGGCGGCTGACGCGGCCCTGGGCCGGGGGCACCAGGCGGTGCTTGGCCAGCGGCCCCCGCGGCGGGTGGCACCGCAGGCGGCACGGGTCGCAGTAGAACACGTCGCACTGCTCGCACATCACGGCCGCCTCCTTGGGCGCCTTCTCGCAGAGCTGGCACCGCAGGGCCGCCGCCCTGCCCTGCTGGTAGCGGTCGATGACGCCCTCGAGCAGCCGGTTGCGGGGGAAGCCCCGCAGCCCGCGCTCGTCCAGCACCAGGCTGCGGTGGCACTGCGGGCAGGTCAGGCACGCGTTGCGCGGCGGCGGCGGCGGCGCCAGCGCGGCGGGGGGCGGTGGGGCGGCCGGAGGGAACACCCGCACCCCGTTCGGGGACTTCTGGCACGGCGTGGTGGGAGCGCTGGCGAACCCCCCGTAGGAGCCGTAGCCGCTGTCCGCCTCGCTGTACAGGCTCATCTTATCCAGGTCCAGGTAGTCATAGTCGGAGACGGCCGAGCCCGAGGCGCGGCGGCTCTGCGGGGACTCCGAGTCCGGCGTCTGCACCAGGATGTTGCGGGCGCACGCCTGGCACAGGTTGTGCGAGCAGGGCAGGATGATGGGCTCCCGGTAGAAGGAGCCGCACACCGGGCATTTCAGCTCCTCTTCCATCTCTTCCATAGGGGAA
>VYXB01010176.1:86590-116361 GCA_013397135.1 Pachyramphus minor | reverse complement strand
GGTGCGGGGCGCGGGGGCTGCGCGGGGGCACCGCGCCTCTCCCGCCCCGCTCCGCTCCCGGGAGCCGTCCCTGCGCCTTTTCACCCCCCCTCCAAGCACCGTGTTCCTCGCCCTACAGCCCCGCGTTTCTCGCCCTCTCTGCGGGCAGCGCGCGGTGCCCGCAGCATCCCGACCCTGCGGTACAGGGGCGCTCCTGCGGTTCCCCCTCTGGAGAGCGCAAGGTGACTTTGGGAGCGCTGGTGGCAGGGAGGCGCTGAGGCGTTGGGTCGTGATGCTGTAGGTGGTGATCACTGGAACGGCTGCGCGCGTGTGATAAATTGCATCGCGCTCGGTGATCCTACGGCTTTCCATGGATCGCAGCGGTGGGATGCGGGGATGCCCCGCGTGGGGAGTGGGACGCGGTGCCTGAGTCTGGGACGCCCCCGTGGGGACACGCTCTGCCACTGGAGAGCGGGAATGGGGCCCAGCGGGGCTCCCGTTGCTCTGCTTCTCAACCCTGCTGGCTCTGAAGGTCGGCTGAGGTCTTCAAAATATCCTGGCAACGGGCAGTGTGGAATCGCGGGTCCTGTTCAGCCAATGGAAAAATGAGATCGCTTGGAATGCCTCTGTATTATCTCTTATACCCCTCTCTCCGTGCCTGCATTTGGGGCTGCCTGTTGGCACAGATACTCTGTTCCTCCTGTAACAGTGGCTTTGGACTGTGTCCAGCTCTGGGGCCCCAACAGCAGAAGGATGTGGAGCTGCTGGAGCAGGTCCAGAGGCCACAGAGATGCTCTAAACACTGGAACCCCTCTGCTCTGGAACCAGGCTGGGAAAGCTGGGAATGTTCACCCGGAGAAGAGAAGGCTCCAGGGAGAGCTGAGAGCCCCTTCCAGGGCCTAAAGGGGCTCCAGGAGAGCTGGAGAGGGACTGGGGACAAGGGATGGAGGGACACGACAAGGCGGAATGGCTTCCCACTGCCAGAGGTCAGGGTTAAATGGGATATGGGGAAGGAATTTNGGTTGGACAGGGCTTGGAGCAACCTGGGCCAGTGGAAGATCCCCCTGCCCATGGCAGGGGGTTGGAATGAGATGGGCTTTAAGGTCCCTTCCAACCCAAACCATTCCAGGATTCTATGACTTCTCTTGGGAGAGAAGTGTGGGAGTTTGGGGGCAGAGAATCCAGCCTGGGACCTGAATTTGGAGCTCAGAGGGGCTGCAGAGTCTCTGCAAAGCCACTGTGGGGGCAGCGAGGGGCAGAAGTTCAGCTCCTGATCCCGTATGTGGGATGTGGGGCCCTGGCCCCGCTCATGGCAGTTCCTAAGGATGCAGGGATACTGGCTGCAGGATCCTGATGCTCAGTGCTAAGCCAGGGGGTGACACAGTGGCACTGGTGGCAAAGCTGGGGAAACTGAGGCAGCTTCACAGCAACTCCCCAGGAATCTTGAGAGGGTGAGGCCTGGATGCATCCAGGAGATGCAGTGACCTGTTTGACCCTGGAAATGTCCAGACTAAAAGGGACAGTCACCACTGCTGGCTCCTCTGGCTGCCTGTATGTGCATATCCACAGTGCAGGGAACTGGTCTGGATCCCTCTATCCCAGAAATCAAGGTTATTTTTTGAAACACTCAAGCCAAGCACTTGCCACCACTTTTGGGTGCGCCCGTGTCCGTGGTGGGGAGGTGGCAGGAACAGTGGGGGACATCCCAGGGCTGTGTGTCCCCTGCTTGATGGGACACGTTGAGGGGCTCCATGGGTCCGTGCAGTTCCTGGGATACAGGGAGCAGGTGCAATTCCAAGCTCCCACATTGGTATTCAGATGGAGAAGCCCACGAGCTGAGCTGCACAGGGAAGGCACCACCATTCCTCAGCCTGATAAGGAATGACAAGTGATAAAGAGAAAAGGACTTTCCGAGTGCTTCTCTTTTCTGCTCCGTGCTTTGTTCTTCCCTTTCTGCTTCCTCAGGCTCCTGCTGGCTCCATATCCACTGTGGCTTCCCCTGGACTCTTCTGTGCATTCCTCATTTGCTTCCTTTTGGTGTCTGCTCAGAGCTGGTCATTTTTTTCCCTGCTCTCATTCCTCAAGCTACCCTTTTGCTGAAGCAAAACCCATCCTTCCCCGCTTGCCTCTCGTTTCCCTTGGCCATTTTTCACCCTGGCAGGTCTAGGATTGCTGGAGAGATCCTGCTGATCATGGAAACAGGCAGAAAAAGGAAAAAAGCCCTACAAAG
Organism: Pachyramphus minor; assembly: GCA_013397135.1. Classification (NCBI taxonomy): domain Eukaryota; kingdom Metazoa; phylum Chordata; class Aves; order Passeriformes; family Tyrannidae; genus Pachyramphus; species Pachyramphus minor. Next base: position 114,152 of record VYXB01010176.1, on the reverse strand, counting down.
AGGAACAGGAACGTAGCCAGCACATTTGGAAGCGACACTTGGGCATAAACATTCAGCTATTTTCTTCCTGGCACTGCAGCTTGTGCCTTCCCTGATCTCCCAGTGAGCATTCCCGTGCTCTGGCTGTGTATTATTTACAGCTGTCACACTTGTCACTGCCCTGAGAGCTCTGAACCTGCAATAATTACTTGTCCCAACTTCAATTCATTTGTCTGATGTCGCTGTGATCAGCAGTTCCAAGTTAAAGGATGGAGAAGTTGTAACTGGCTCCCGCTTTTCTTGTGTGGCTCTTGCCAGGAGCTTCACCTGTACACGGAATCAGGGAATCATTTAGGTTGGAAAAGGCCTCCAAGATCAGATCTTGGAGGCCTTTTCCAACCTAAATGATTCCCACCTTGTCACCCAGAGCAGAGCACTGAGTGCCATGTCCAGTCATTCCTTGGACACCTCCAGGGGTGGGGACTCCATCACCTCCCTGGGCAGCCCCTTCCAATGACTGACAACCCTTTCCATGAAGAAATTCTTCCTGAATTTCCTGCTCTATATCCTGCTGTGGGAATGTGGGTTGGAAGGGACCTTAAAGCCCATCCCATTCCAACCTCCTGCTCCTTCCACTAGCCCAGGTTGCTCCAAGCCCCATCCAACCTGGCCTTGGACACTTCCAGGGATCCAGGGGCAGCCACAGCTTCTCTGGGCAACCTGTGCCAGGGCCTCCCCACCCTCACAGTAAAAAACTTGTTTGTTTTTTTTCCTTGGTGATCCTGCTTGGGAGACAGGGGCTGTCTTTTCCGTTTTAACAATTATTTTCATGTTGTTGTTATTACCTTGATGACAAATAACCTGCACTTTTCCCTGCTTTGGGCAACAGTGGGTTCTGAAACCTCCACAGCTTTTCCATTTGTGCAAACATGAGGCTGCTCCAAGATCTCCTGCTGGGATCCCCACCAGCAAAAGGATTGCAGGACATTAGGAAGGAAAAATCAATAGGATTCATGTTGCAGACTGGAGGGAGGAGCAGTGGGACACGAAGCCGAAGGCTGCCTGCTGCTAATTAATCTTCCAGCATCATCCCTGTGATGGATCAATCTCTCATCCACGGGAAGCCTGATGGGATCTTCCCACAGGTGTGTTCCTGGCAGGGTTTGGGAAGGTGACAAATTGTCTTGCTCACCAGCACAGGGCACTCAGGGCCAGGCTGGGATTTCAAGAGGAAAGGTGGAGTGGACAGATGGACAGGGGGTGGTGTTCAGGTGTTGGGGAGCCAGGAGGGTGAGTTTGGGTTGATTTATGAGGCCCTGAGCTGGGCTTGAGCTAATAAATAAAAGAGAGGAACGAGCCAAGACAATAACCTCTGCAGTCTCTTTATTCATCCCACACCTCAAAGTGATAAATTAGTGTGGACAAGGGCTTGGGGCTCCTGAGAAGCGGAGTTGGGACACAGCTGGGGATCCCCAGGGCCTTCCCAGAGGTGTCCCCATACCACTGGAGAGGCTTCAGCTCTCTGATGGAAGCAGATCCTCCACTACCATGTGGGAAACCTGCTTCAGGCTCTGGAAATGTGCTTCCTCTCATGCCTGGGGGTGCCACAAGTGGTGTCTTGTGAGCTACACGGGGCCTCCTGTGCTCCTGTACAACCCACTGGGCAGGAACGCTCCTGTCTCCCTGTGTCTGCTGGGAACACCTCAGTGGATGCAGACAGAGGTTAAAGTTGTCTTTTTATGGCTTCAGGACATTGGCAGCTCATAACTCACCCCGTCACCAGCCAATACACCCTGCTCCTCCTTCTCCTCCATCATTTTGAGTGGATGAGCTCTTGGCTGACAGGAGAAATCCTTGTTTATTAGTCCCTGCCTGAGTGACCTTGAAATCCACATCCCTGCTGTCATTCCCCTCAGGTCATTCACAGTTTTCAGCATATCCTGCTTTTCTCCATCCTGAGGACAGCTCCTGGCATCGGGACAGCTGCTGAGGTCACTCTCATCTTTGGTGCCAGCAGGGTTCCAGGGCTCCCAGAATTCCAGCAGGAACTGCTTCCCAGCACAATTTCCAGAGCTTCTTACTGCTTACATCGTTTGCTCCAAGCACCGTTTCAGGTGCACTGAAGGAGCTCAGGAAGTTGAAACCCCTTCCCATTTGTTTCTGAGGTCTCCTCTTGGCAAGGAAAAATGCCAAATTATTCTGGGTGATCAACCCAGGTGGCATCTGTGCCCATTTTATCTCAGTGTCCCCAACGTGAGGGATCCAGGAAATTTTGCCTGTGACCAAACCTTCAGATTTTTGAACATTTTTGATGCCCAGTTCTCCAGAATAAATTTGCCTTTGTCCAGGAAAGGTTCCCAGGGCCCACTCAGAGCCTGCTGCAGGCTGAAGGCTGTTGCCAGTTCTGCTGCCTCACTTCTGGCAGGGAATTGCATTTTCCTGGGATAGTGGTGAGGTTTCCTGTAGTTAGATGGATTATGGAAGTTAGAGGGGAGCTTCCCAATGGCAAAACGCTCAGAGTCAGAATTTTTCCTGTTGTGTAGAAGGCATGGAAAGATGCCCAGCACCAGAAGGATGTGGAGATGCTGGAGTGAGTCCAGAGGAGGCCATGGAAATGCTCCAAGGGCTGGAGCACCTCTGCTTTGGAGCCAGGATGGGAGAGATGGAGGTGTTCACCTGGAGAAGAGAAGGATCCAGGGAGACCTGAGAGCCCCTTCCAGGGCCTAAAGGGGCTCCAGGAGAGCTGGAGAGGGACTGGGGACAAGGGATGGAGGGACAAGACAAAGGGGAATGGCTTCAAAATGCCAGAGGGCAGGGATAGATGGGATATTGCGAAGGAATTCTTGGCTATGACGGGGTGGAAGCCCTGGCCCAGGTTTCCCAGAGAAGCTGTGGCTGCCCCTGGATCCCTGGAAGTGTCCAAGGCCTGGATGGATGGGGCTTGGAGCAACCTGGGCTAGTGGAAGGTGTCCCTGCCATGGGACTAAATGGCTTTTAATGATCTCTTCCAACCCAAACCACTGTGTGACTCAGTGATCTCCTGCTCCCCAGACAATGACACTCGTTTGGCTGATGAGCAACATCTCCAGACCTGTGTCCCCAGTTCACCAGGAGAGTTTTCATTGTCTCCCACACAGAGTGGATGTTAAACAACCTTCTGGATCCTAACTCCTCAAACCCTCCTGAAGAACCTGGGGAGGTGGCCAAGGCTGCTGTTGCTCCGGGCAGCGGAGAGGCCCATTAGTGAGAGCCACTAACGAGAACATTAACTGTGTAACCCATTTAAATGTTTAATGATTTTTTTTTTCCTTTAGCAGACTTTAATTATAATTGCTGAGCACACATTTTCCTTATTTAATCAGCACTTAAGCAGCAGCACAGTGTGAGGATAAACCCCCAAATGCTGCAGAACTGCTCTGCTCTGTGGACTTTCCAGCAGGAATTCCGGCCGTGGCCGTGGGCATCACCACGGGGGGAGGGGGTGATGCTTCTCTGTCAGCTCCCAGAAAAACTTCTTCTGGAAATCACTCCTGGAAATAAGATGGCAAAATTGCTCCACGAAGGAACTGCCAGGCTGGCGAGACGCCAGGACCCGGGGATGTCTGGCTGCTGCAGGAGGACTGCGAGGGAGAAGCCAAATGATGCCTGGGAGATGTTTTGAAAAATCTGTAAATCTAAATTTGCTGCTTGCTTGCAAAGGTGACATCATTTATTTTTAAATTTTTGTTTTGTCTTGTTTTTTGTTTCTTTTACTTGGGGGAGTAGTGGCAAATTTCAGATTTTAATCAGGAGAGAGCAGGAACCGCTGGTAACACACAGGAAGATATAAATTGTGATGCTCCTTTGACCATCCTGCCCACTTACTCATCTCCCCTGAGATTAATGCCCCACTTCTCCAGCCTGTGACTCATCCCAGGGAACAGCAATATTAAACTCATCCCACCAGAAAAATCTGTCCTTCCTCCCACAGCCTGGGTTTGTCTCCATCCTCCTTTCCCTGCTGCCCAAAGACTCAGCTGGGAACATTTGGTGGTTCAGAAGATGTGCTGAAGGTGTGACGTTCCCCGTGTTTCCACGGTTGAAAAGGGAACTGGGATCCAAATTTATTGGCTTCACAAACAACCCAAGGCTTGTTTAACCATCCCTGGAAGTGTTTGAGGCCAGGTTGGATGGGATTCAAAGCAACCTGGGATAGTGGAAGGTGTCCCTCATGGCAGGGGGTGGAATGGACCCGTTAAGGTTTCTTTCAACCCATTCCAGGATTCTTTGATATTCTCATTTTCAGACAATTTCTGCTTCCTCTGAGCAGGATGTGGCTCATTCATCATGATCTAAACCTGTTCAACCTCCACCAACCTCTGCAGTACCACCTGCTTTGTTAAGATATCGAAATAAATCCAAATTCTAGAATTCCAAGTTTTAAAATCTGAACTCTAAATATAATCCAGGTTGCATCGAAATATAATAATAGAACCTGATCTGCTGATGAGGGCCTGCACTCAGCCAGGCATTAGAGAGTTTCCACATTAAATTATGGCACTGGGCTATTTTCTTGTCAAGCCTCCTTCCACCCTTCGCAGCTTCTGGCTGACAACTTTGGGGGAAAGTTTTTGGATGTATCAAGTGGGAGGCTCAAATCTAATGTATAGCTGAGCCTGGTGCAGATTTCTTCTCGCTGCCATGGCAACCAACCCAACTAAAAATAAAGAAGTATTCCCATAAATGTCAAAACACTCCATGCTTCCGTGACGTATGGAGTATCTGACCTGGAATCCGTAATCATTATGTAACGGTGTTTAACATCACGGTAATTACATGGGAGAATTGTCTCCAGGTTGGATGTTTTTGCATAACTTTGGGAGTCGTTCTGCTTCCCTGTATTCCTCGGGATTCGTGTTGGTGATGAGAGGGAGGTGCTGGGAGCAGCTGTTCGACATCTGCCGCGATGTGTCAACGTGCAAGGGAGACGCTGAGCTCACGGAAATGGTGCCACTGTCCATCTGCTCCTAAATAACCACTAAACAAACCACTAAGCCCGAAATGTTTGGAAAAGCTGCCTGTGCAGGTGGCAGCTCCAAGTGGGTTTGGAGAACCAGCCTGGAGGGAGGACTCCTTGGGGAGCAGGAAGTGTTTTTCCTGCTCCCTCCCAGGTGTGCAGGGCTCTCACCAGCTTGTCCTGCAGGAAGGGGCAGCCCAGTCTGGTGTCCCTGTCCATCATCTCTTCCTAAATCAGGTGAGGGCTCAGGAAGGGAGCCTGGGAGATCCCTGAGGTGTGGATGTCTTCACGGTGGACATCTGATGGTGGGTGGGATGAGTTTATCTGTTGCTCTGAGGGGCTTCAGGTGAAGTCCATGACTCCAGGACACTCACCCCGGTGCAGGAACTCCACCAGAGGCTGGGGATGTCTGTGCTGAGGCCAGGAGAAGGTGCCTTCATGGCTCACTATGGATTTTAGGGAATCACGGAATGGTCTGGCTTGGAAGGGACCTTCAGGACCATCCAGTTCCAGCCCACTTCCCACAGCACCTTCCACAAGACCAGGCTGCTCCAAGCCCCATCCAGCCTGGAATTGCTGCTGCGCCGCTGTGTGTTTTCCCTTCCAGCAGCACCAGCGTGGGAGGTGGGTTCCCACCAGAAGGGACACAAGGGTGAAGAGGCAGGAAGTCCTGGGCAGATGCTGTGAGAGATATCCCTCTCCCTGGGGTCACTCAGATCCCAAGTCCAGTGGCCAGATGCCAAACCCTGGGAGACAGAAGCTGATCTGAGCTGAAGCCACGGTGGTGGCCAGACTGTGGCAGAAGCAATGACGGGATCAACCCTTCCACCTCGCAGCCATAGGAGCCAACAGCTCCAAAGTGAAGGCTGTGGGAAGGACAGCACAAATCCTACAGCTGCCCCTTTGGGCTGGGATGGTGGCACTGATCCCATGTTCCAGTCTAGGTGGGATTGGTGTCACTGATCCCGTGCTCCAACCCTTGGTGGGATTGGTGGCACTGATCCCATGCTCCAGCCCTGGGTGGGATTGGTGTCCCTGATGCCACACTCATCCCTCCCAGAGGAATGGCTGCTTCCAGCTCCCTGGCACATCTCCCCCTCTTCCCACCTCGGGGAACACGGCGTGGGTGTTCCCACCAGGCTGTTGCCGTGCAGTGACACACTTGGATGGATCAGGGAGGTGGTGGAAGCGCTGAGGAGACGTGAGGGAAGCAAACCAGGCATGTTCCCATTCCTGACAGCCCACTCCTCGGGCAGACCCACCTCTGGCTGGAAAAGTCACATTTTAAATCTCAATAAAAGGGCAAAACAGAGAGATATTGACATTTTGAGGTATTCTGTGATTTTTTTGGTTTGATGTCCACCCAGATGGCAGAGGAGCTCAGGGAGGATGCTGGGCAACATCCTGGGGCAACATCCAACCCACCAGAGCTTGTCCATGGATGTCCAGTTGCTGCTCTTACACACCATTGCCACCCCCTGCTATCCTGCTACCAAGGTGAACACCAAAAAAGTTGGAAATCCTTCTTTGGGGGTGTTGGTGCCAACCACACGCACATTCCCTGGGTATTTAGGGGATCCAGCACCCAGGCACCCAGCCTGGGCTCGGGGGTGGAAGAAGATGTGCATCCCATCCGGGGCAGACACTGAGAGTAGATGGTGGAGAGGATGTGGGAAGAAAACATCCCATGGGACGTGTCATTTGGTGCATCATCTCACTGGAGGCTGCCCTGGTGATGCAGCAGGATTTTAGAGGGAAGCACTGTGTAATTCCTTGCCTGAGGCATCGCTCCAGGCAGACACACCTCAGGGCAGTGTGACTTTGCCAGGGGAATGTCACCTGATGCAGGTACCAAACCCTTTCCAAGCAAAACCTGTCCCTTTTTTTTCCTGGCTGCCTTTGCCGTGCTGGAGCTGAGAGGCAGCTCTCCAGCCTGAATATCCTGAAGGAGCTGGAGGGGAAAGGAGATGTCTGGACCACAGGAAGAGGAAAAGGTGGATGCCAGGAGCTCTGTGGTTGCTGCACAGTAAATGACTTCAGGCTCACAGATGTGTGTAACTCCCAGTGATTCAGCAACAGCCAGGTAAGAGTGTCCTGGCTGGAAGGGGAGCAGTGATCAGGCCCTGTCTCTGGCAAGCCTGAATTACAGGGCCAGGACCTGCTGGACACTCTTCCAAAGGTTTTTGCCCATAGCTCCTGCTTCCTCCCTGCTTTTGGCTTTGATTTTTAGCAGAGAAACATCAAAGGCTTTTTCCAGGAAAGCAAAAAGGCATCATTTTTGTGGAGAGTTCAGCCACCCACTCACTACAACCTCTGCATTTGAAAGGGCTGCTGAAATCTCAGGAAAATGGAAGGTTTGGGGGCTTCTTTGCCCAAAGAAGCTGTGGCTGCCCCTGGATCCCTGGAAGTGTCCAAGGCCAGGTTGGATGGGGTTTGGAGCAACCTGGGCTAGTGGAAGGTGTCCCTGCTCATGGCAGGGGATGAGATGGGCTTTAAGGTCCCTTCCAACCCAAACCATTCTGGGATTCCATGATTCTCTAGCCCTATGCCTTAGGGCAGAGCTGCTGGGTGTCCAGCAGAGAGGGGTGTGGGGAACAGGACTGGGAAAAATCAATCTGCAAAAGAAAGGGGGGAGAATTGAACTGAGTCAATCTTGTCCTTCTGGACCTTGGAAAAGCTCTGGTGAGGAACAAATCCACTTTGATGGGTTCTTTCAACCACTGGACATCCAGGAGCCAGTGGTCAGTGCTGGTACCTGGCCTGGGGTGCTCCAGCACAAGGCACAAGTGGGACAGGACAAGGAAACTCTGAAGCATTTTCCATTGTAAGGAAGGGAATTTCTCTGAGTCTGTGGGCTGTGGCAGCGTCTCCACGTGATCCCTGCATCCCATAAGGCTCTGAAGGGTTTTTTTTCCTCCCCCAAGCAGAGTCACAAACAGGTAACACTGTGCCCGTCTTCCTCCTCCTCCTCTTCCCACGACTGCTCTGCATCCATCCATCATCCGCTCCCTGTGCCAACACCTCCCCTGCCTTTTCTCCCAGGAGCTTCCACTGGGTTTGGGTTGGCACTGAGATCATCTTGGCTTTTTGTTTTGTTGGAGATCCCTTCTCCCATCCCTAGGATTTGCTTTTTCCCTTGTTATAGATATATTTTTTCCCTTTTTTAATTTTTTCCCCTGCTGCCATGGCAACCTGGATAGATTCTGGTCATGGCTTTGGGCTCCCTGGCTGCAGATGGACACAGGAACATTAATCAACAAGTGACACAACATCCTGGGGACTGGTAGAGCTGGGAATGTCCCCTGTGGACAGGGATTGGGATGGATCCCCAGCAAAGAGCAGCGCTCACCCTTCTAGGATGTGCTCCCTTCTCCCCCCATCCCTCAGCCTGTAGCTCCTCCAAGATGGGTGCTGGAAGGATTTGAGGAGTTTATTTTGGGCAGTGGCCACCTGAGAATTGGGTCTGTGTGTTGTGATCCATAGAATCATAGAATCATGGAATGGTTTGGGTTGGAAGGGAACTTAAAGACCATTTCATTCCTGCCTTGGGCAGGGACACCTTCCACTAGCCCAGGTTGCTCAAAGCCCTGTCCAGTCTGGTCTTGGACACTACCAGGGATCCAGGGGCAGCCACAGCTTCTCTGGGCAACCTGTGCCAGGGTCTCCCTTGTCCTGTCACTCCAGTGCCCATGGAAGTCAGTCCATGGCCATTCCCACCCTGCTCAGCCTCTTGGATTCCAAAACTGCCGGGCAGCTTTAGCCACAGATGAGGGGGCGATGTCCCACACTTCCCATCCCGTGTTCCTGAATCTGGAGCACCCAGGAGCTCCTTCAGTACCTGGATCCCCAGGGCTGTGGGTGTTGAGTGCTGCCTCTGTGACAGGATAGGGTGGGTTTCCTCCCCTCCTTAAAAATATTCTGCTCCTCAAGTTCTTCCTGGGACCAGATTTCCCATTCCCTGTTGATGCACAGGATTTTCAGTGCTCCAATGGACCTTCAGCCCGCAGTATATTTGCATTTTAATAAACTGCCTTTGATGGAGAACACCCTCCTCTATTCATCACCCACAAAAGAGGAGTGAATTGAAAATTATGCAGGAACTTAATGCATCTGAAAGGAAATTGCAAAGCTCTGACTTGAGTGCATTGAGAAATCTGGAGATGAAACGATCCCATCCGGAACAGGCGTCAAAAAAGGAGCAGCATCTGCTGATGCCAAGACTCCACAAGGGAATGGACTTGGGAAAGGATGCTCTGGAATGGAAGGGCTGTAGGTTTAAGGATGGTCATTCCTGGTGGACTCTGGGCTGGGAGTGTCCCCACCCATGATCAGTGGGGGTTGAGGGACCCTTCTCCAAGTGACCTCTGGTGGTTGAGGGACTTGGATCTGAATGGAGATGTTCACTTGAAGACCCCATGGAGACTGTGGGCTCAGGTGGGATGTGGTCAGGGCTGGGGAAGGAATGGGATGGAGCAGAGAGGTCCCTCAGGGAGGTGGGGAGCGTGAAGGGTCTCCTGATATCCCATCCTCCATCCCCCCTCCTTGCAACCATCGGTGCAAACACCTTCCATCAGAGCAGCCTGCTTTCCCAGGGGGATGTGCAGGCAGGACAAGTGGCTTCCCAGCTCCCTTTTTCTCTTCATCCTCTCTGGCAGCAGCTCCATCCGTGCCTGCGGCGGGGGTTTGCTGGGGGAGGAGCAGGAGGTGGGCAGAGAAAGGGATCCCAAAATCTGAGATCTCCATTGTCTTCCCTGTCACTGAGCTGGGGAAAATTTAGCACCATCCAGGCAGAGCAAAGCCATCTCTGCTGCTTGCACTTGGAAACAGGCTCCTCGAGCTCCCTATTTATATCTGCTCAGCAGCTGCTTCCCTGAACCTTCACACCGGCACAGGGTGATGGGATCCAGGGGAGCCCAGGCTGTGGATTCCAAAGCTGGTCCAAGGGGATTTGAATGTCATAAAATCATGGAATGGTTTGGATTAGAAGGGACCTTAAAGCCCATCTCATTCCAACTCCCTGCTGTGGTCAGGGACACCTTCCACTAGCCCAGGTTGCTCCAAGCCCTGTCCAACCTGGCCTTGGACACTTCCAGGGATCCAGGGGAAGCTGCAGATTCTCTGGGCAACCTCTGCCATGGCCTCTCCACCCTCACAGCCAAGAATTCCTTCCCAATATCCCATCTCTCCCTGCCCTCTGGCAGTGGGAAGCCATTCCCCCTTGTTGTGTCCCTCCATACCTTGTCCCCAGTCCCTCTCCAGCTCTCCTGGAGCCCCTTTAGGTCCTGGAAGGGGCTTGCAGGTCTCCCTGGAGCTTCTCTTCTCCAGGTGAACCCCTCCAGCTCTCCCATCCTGCCCCCAGAGCAGAGGGGCTCCAGCCCTTGGAGCATTTTCACAGATATTTCCCGATGGTAAAATGGAGAAGGTCTGTGCTGCCCTGGGGACACTGAGCACGGTCACACGGTGCTGGAGGCAATGCCAGGTTGGCTGTGCCATATCACTGGCACAGGTTGCCCAGAGAAGCTGTGGTTGCCCCTGGATCCCTGGAAGTGTCCAACGCCAGGTTGGATGGGGCTTGGAGCAACCTGGGCTAGTGGAAGTGTCCCTGCCCACGGCAGAGGGGAACTGAATGGGCTTTAAAGTCCCTTCCAATCCAAACCATTCCATGATTCTGTGCCTCTGTGATCTCCAGGGAAGGGAGGTGGCTGGCACACAAGTCCCTGTGCTACACTGGGTCTTCCCTTCCTGCAAGGGGGAACCCACCTCTGCTCTCACCAGCCCCTTCCTGGGGCATGAAATATCCCAAAGCCAGAAGCGTGAGGAAGATTAAGAGAGAAAAATGCATATTATTATGGCTGGGAGGAAAATATCAGCAGGGAGAGGAGGAGAAGGAATGGATCATTTTTGACAGATATCCCCATACTGCAAGTGCTGTCTGGCTGTGGAAAAAAAAATCTTATAAGCTAAGGGGAGCCTCACTGCTTATCTAAACAGTTAGAGCAAAAAGGGACAAGCTTTCATAAAATCACAGGCTGGTTTGGGTTGGAAGAGACCTTAAAAATCATCTTGTTCCACCCCCTGCCATGGGCAGGGACACCTTCCACCAGCCCAGGTTTCTCCAAGCCCCGTCCAACCTGGCCTTGAACACTTCCAGGGATCCAGGGGCAGCCACAGCTTCTCTGGGCAACACCTTTGTTACATCACATGGTGGCAAAGACCGAATCTCAAAAGCCTTAAAACTCAAAATTCCCCAAAGGGTGGTCTCTGGATCTGGATCAGTGAATACTCTGTCTCTCCACATGCAGAGTATTTATGGGTTTGGAAATACTTTACAAGTTTCCCTCATTTATTCTGTATTTGAAAATGTTTACCAAGGTCTGGTCTGTGTGGGAGACTGACCTCGGCATCAAATGGCTTCAATCATCCTCACACTGGCTTTCAAAACAGGCCATTAATTCAGTTTTTGGGGTGTTTCTTTAGCCCTGAGTAGCCCTGGTGAGGACCTTCTCTCCTGGTGCTCATTGCAGCTGTGGTTCTGCCTTTGTGAAGCACAAAAGCTGCTGGAGGACTGAATACAACTCCTTAAATGCCAATTAATGGTTGTCATTATCTACCCTTACATAAATAACCAACTGTAGCATGACACAACCTTACAGTGTCTGTACAAGGTGTCCTGACTCACAGAGCAGCAGCAGGAAATAATAAATGCTAACGAAAAAAATCTTTATCCAAGTAAGGAATAAACAAGACATTTGCCTTTTTGAAAGAGGATGACTCTGGAGGTGAGAAAACTCTTCCAACACAACAGTTCCCAGGCATCACTGACTCATTACATTTATAGGAGAAATTACTTTTCATGGCAAAATTCCAAGCAGCCACAGGAAGCTTTAATCTACAGGCAAAGGAATATGGCAGAGACCCTGCTGGTGGTGGTTTTAATTCCTAAACATTGCTCTCTCTGTCCAGATTGGCACTTCCATGGGCTGCCAGCCTGAGCCTGCCTCCAGGGCAGCTCAGCTGATCTCTTCCCCAAAGTGCCCTTAAAATGTATGTGGTAATATCTCCCGGCAAGGAAAAGTGTCCAACAGAAGGTGCCATCTCCAGGATGCTCTGGAAGGGCGGCAGGGAAAGCCAGAGCCAGGCAGATGTCACAGGTGGCCCTTCGGACTCTGGCCAACATGCCCTGAGGGTTTTATAAGTGCAGGGAGACTCTCAGGGAGCAGTGGCTCCTTCTCCACCCACACCGAGGATGCCTCCTGCCAACTTCCCCTCCAAAATGGCCACTGCAGAGGGAAACAATTCAACTTCTAAAGGTTTTTTTTCCCCAGAAAGATGCTTCCTTCCTTTAACACTCAGCAGTGGGGACACGCATCGCTCCTGCTTCCCCCCAAAACTCTCCCCGAGCTCTCCACACCCCCCTCATGGCACAGGGACACGGGGACACGGGGACACGGAGCACCCAGGGGGCTCGGAGGGGCTGCCGGGCTGTGGGGACGTTGCGTAAGGCAGCCGCATTCCCGGAGAACGCGCTCCCGAACTGCGCCTGGATAAAAATATCCAGGGAATGCGCGTTGCTGCTCTGACTAAAGCGCTGCTAAAACGGGAGGGTGCGCAAATCCCGTTTTAGCTGCTCCTCCCGAGCCTCCTGCCTCTCCTCCCGCGGGGCTGTCACCGCTCGTCCAGCTGGGACTGCGCCTCACACCCCTTGTCCCCATGGATGTGGTTCCCGAGTGCCACCTGTGTTCGGGAGGGGGGATTTTTTGGTGGGATGTTGCTTTGCACTCCCTGGAGGGAGTTGAAGAGCGAGGTTCGGATGTCACTTTGTTTGAGTTAATGAATTAGTATAAATTAGTATTAATAAATAGTTCTAAAAGGTGTTTTGGGAGCTCCTTGGCTTGGGGGAAGCTGGGTGTGACATTTTCCCACGTGCTGGTCAGTGGGAAGTGACTGGTTCTGGTGCAGAGATTCCATATTTACATTATAAAACCCTCCCTTGTAGGATATTACAATAAAATCCGGTTTTTTTCTTTTATTGAGGCCTCTCTGTCTGAAATCCCATCCTCCAGGACAGCTGCTGCCTGATGCAAGTGTTAGACAAATTCTGCCATCCCTGAATGTAAAATCATGGAATGGTTTGGGTTGGAAGGGACTTTAAAGTTCATCCAGTTCCATCCCCTTGCCATGGGCAGGGACACCTTCCACTAGCCCAGGTTGCTCCAAGCCCCATCCAACCTGGCCTTGGACACTTCCAGAGATCCAGGGGCAGCCACAGCTTCTCTGGGAAACCTGGGCCAGGGCCTCCCCACCCTCCCAGACAGGAATTCCTTCCCAATATTCCATCTAACCCTGCCCTCTGGCAGTGGGAAGCCATTCCCTGTGTCCTGTCCCTCCATCCCTTGTCCCCAGTCCCTCTCCAGCTCTCCTGGAGCCCCTTTAGGCCCTGGAAGGGGCTCTCAGGTCTCCCTGGAGCTTCTCTTCTCCAGGTGAACACCCCCAGCTCTCCCAGCCTGGCTCCAGAGCAGAAGGGCTCCAGCCCTCTGATGGTTTCTGTGGCCTCCTCTGGAGCCCATCAGGTGGGAAGAACAACCCAAAGTCCCAAAGTGGATCTTCCCACCACTTCCATGTGCTCTGTGTTACTCCTCATTAACAGACCAGCTTTGCCAGCATGTTCTGACAGTGTCCATGAGCATCCAAAGCCGGTGTCCCCCAGGGAGGCCACTGGAACCAAGCCCATGTATCTCCTGATTAGAGCTCCACACAGGACAGGGCTGGGCAGGGACCAGGAGGGAACTGGGGTTGCCAAAATGCCTTTAATTAGTGCTGGACTCCAGTTCCCCCTCCAGAGCTGGGGCTGCTGGGTGTCCCGGACTTTGCAGGGCTGGGAGGGCTCCACATGGTCCCTGTCTTTGCTTTTGCTCTTGGGAGGAGACACTGGCACAGGGATGAGCTTGGGGAACGTGGCTGCAGGGTGCAGGGAAGGGGGACTCCATCTCCATCCTGAGGACATGATGCGACCTAAACCTCCCCTGGCACAGCTCCGTGTCATTCCCTGGGGGATCAGAAGCGGGTCTGTGCTCTGGCCCGGGGATGAGCATCCTCTGCAGGCAGCTCATGACAGGGACACGCCGAGAACAGGTTATTAATCCTTTTGTGCCCCGCTATAGGTATCACTCCCCGGTCCTTTCGCCCGTGTCCGCAGACGACAACAAACCCCTCGCGCATTGTTAACAGCTCATTAAAATTCCTCGGGAGCTGCCACTGCGGGCGGCTCCAAGAGAGGCTGCTCAGGATGCTAAGCCAAATAATTTAAGTTATTCATGTCGGTGATCATGTAAACAAACTGTCAGACATCCAGATGCTCGGAGAAATATCCACGAACTGTAAAAGAGACGGGGCTCGGCGCATATTCATTTGTTAATCTGATTGTGTGAATAAATTAAATGACAGTGTTACAAGTGTATTCCCTGGGCCCCGCTCTGCTGGATTAACGTGGTGATTTCACATCTTGGGTCACTGAGCAAACAAAGATGTGTCTTGGTGATCAGCTGGGTGTGCACAGCCCCTTGTTTCCAAACCCATAGGTCAAATGTGGGGTGCAATGGTGGCATCTGCTGTTTGTTGTGGGGAGCAGGAAAAATGTTTGGGAAACAGCCGTGGAAATGGAGCGTGGAAGAAGTAGTGGCTTTGCAGCCCTGTCCTAAGATGCTGTGAGGGGTGGAGCAGCTCTGCTCTAGAGACAGGATGAGAGGTCTGGGGTGTTCAGCTGGAGAAGAGAAGGCTCCAAGGAGACCTAAGAGCCCCTTCCAGTGCTTTAAGGGGCTCCAGGAGAGCTGGAGAGGGACTGGGGACAAGGGATGGAGGGACAGGACAAGGGGAAATGGTTTTAAACTAAAAGAGGAGAGATTTAGAGCAGATAATTCGGAAGAAATTCCTGACAGTGAGGGTGGAGAGGCCCCAGCACAGGTTGCCCAGAGAAGCTGTGGCTGCCCCTGGATCCCTGGAAGTGTCCAAGGCCAGGTTGGACGGGGCTTGGAGCAACCTGGACCTGTGGAAGGTGTCCCTGCCCATGGCAGGGGGTTGGAATGAGATGGTTTTTAAGGTCCCTTCCAGCCCAAACCCATCTGTGTTTCTATGTAGGACCATTTTCCGTTGGAAAAAGCGTATCCTGGATTTTCAGGCAGAGGCACCGTGCCATGCAGGGCTTTTGATCTGCCAGGCACTGGCTGATAACAACCAGTGGTTCCACGTCCACCAGGTTCCACGTGAGGGAGTGTTTATCCCATCCCCTGGCAGACTCTTACAGTGATTCATCACCTCCCGTTAAAAATGGGCATCTTTTTTCCAGCTGGAATGTTTCAGGCTCGAGCTCTCCGCCGTTGGGTATCATTATGCAGTGTTTTTATTAGATCAAAAAGGTCTCCAGCACATACCTCTTCCCCCTGGGAATGGCACAGTGGGATTGCACTGCCTCTGCATTGTTTGATGATGAGTGTGTATTAAAATCACTGGTTTTGTCTGAATTTCCAGACAGTTCTCTCTCAGGAGCCCTGTTTGGGTAAGATCAGAGAAACAGCCCTGCTGCTCATCCCATGGTGCACGTGGTTTGTGTCTCCAGCTATCAGCTCAAGATCAGAGAATCCCAGGATGCTTTGGGTTGGAAGGGCCTTAAAGTCCATCTCATTCCACCCTCCTGCCATGGGCAGGGACACCTTCCATGTGTCCATGTTTGCTCCAAGCCCCATCCAGCCTGGCCTTGGACACTTCCAGGGATCCAGGGGCAGCCACAGCTTCTCTGGGCAACCTGTGCTGGGGCATCACCACCCTCACAGCCAAGAATTCCTTCCCCACATCCCATCTAACCCTGCCCTCTGGCAGTGGGAAGCCATTCCCCCTTGTCCTGTCACTCCAGGCCCTTGTCTAAAGCTCCTCTCCATCTGTCTTGTAGCTCTTTCAGGTACAAGAAGACCACAACAAGGCCCCCCTTAAGCCATCTCTTTTCCAGGCTGAACAATCCCAATTTTCTCAGCCTTTCCTCATAGGAGAGGTGCTCCATCCCTCTAATCAAGATGATGTTGTCCCAGCAGGACGATATATGTGGTTTATTCCTCAGGTGTTCTCCCAGCACCTGCACAATTCCTTGCCTGTATGTGGTGTGGGTTTGGACAGCCCCAAACTCCATCTAAATCACTAAAATCTCCCAGGCAGCACTTTTCCAGGGATGGCTGTGCTTCCCCCAGTGCTGCTTTCACAGGATTGATCCCTGGCTCTGCACCAGCTCCACAGGGACAGGATCCTTCACAGCACTGGGTTGGAGAGGAATAGTGTGTCTGCTCCAGTGCCACAGGGTTTGGGAAGCTCCTGCTGGTTGCCAGCTGGGTCTGTGTGTGGTTTCTGCTCTGCCCATTGATCTCTGGCCACAGGGATACAATGGGAGAAGGGGAATGATCCCAGAGTTGGGATGGGAACCCGGCTGTGCCAGCACCAAGCTCCTTCCTGGGAACTGGGATCAGCTGTGGGTTGGAAAAGCCCTCCAAGATATGGAGTCCAACTGTTCCTCCAGCACTGCCAAGCCCAGCACTAACCCACATCCCCAAGTGCCACATCCACAGGGATTTTAAATCTTTTCAGGGATGGGGACTCCACCACTGCCCTGGGCATCCTGTTCCAATGTCTGACCACTCTGTTGGTGAAGAAATGTGTCCTAATATCTCTAATTTAGTGACTGGAACAAAACAATTTAGATCAGTTTTACTTCATCTGTCCCCAACCCAATCAGGCTCCTTGGTCTCCAGGGGTGTTTTGTCTTCCTGTGGCGTCAGAAAGGATTGTGCTGAAAGGATTTCGGTCAGAGCCAACCTGAAAAGAAACCTTGGGATTGCAGCTGTGTTTTCCTTCTCACTTGGGCTTTTGGTTTTGTTCTGGGAGTTTTTTATAGCCTGACATTTTCCTATGTGACTAAAGAACCTTAAAAACAAAAGGGGGAGGAGATGGCACAGGCAGAGGCTGTTGATCGAACCGTGATGAGAAAGCTGTGCTCAAGCCCCAGCTGGAATTCTGGGTGTTCCAAGAGCATCCTAAAATCTTCTTTACCTCCTTTGCACTGGGTCAGCACCAGATCTTCAACACCAGGTCAGCCCATGTCTTCAAAACCAGGAAGCTCTGTGGAGACCTCAGTGAGGAGATCGGGTCTGACCCCACCTCTGCTGCTGACAATCCTTGGTCCCCATCCTTGCCCTGCTCCTTTTCCCATTGTCCGTCCTCTAGGCAGGAGATCTTTGCATTCCCAGCACCAGACAAGCCATTCCTTCATCCAGCAGCTCTCCAGCCACACGCTGGGAAGTGCCTGTCACTCAGTCAGGACAGGGAGAGCACGCTGTGCCTGGGAATGCCACCACAGCTGGGACATCATCCTGGAAAGTCCTCTGTCCTCTGACCACCACACAAATCACTTCAGAGCCTTTTCCCTGCCCATTGTTTGGAGCAGAGCCAGGAGCATTTGGAGCCACGTGGCCACCCTGACCTGACACACACTGGCCCTTTCTCTCCTGACTTGACTCCCCACCCCAGGGATAAGGAGATGGGATCCATCAGCCAGAGCTGCTGCTCAGTGCCATTGTCTCATCCCAAAACCACAATCAGCATTAGTGACTTCATTTCCAGTGGGAATCCAGTTCCTGCAGGAAGCGTTTCATTAGAGTGGATCTCTGTGGTTGCCACACACAGGTATTTTGAAGCCATTCCCCCCTGTCCTATCCCTCCATCCGTTGTCCCCAGTCCCTCTCCAGCTCTCCTGGAGTCCCTTAAGCACTGCAAGGGGCTCTCAGGTCTCCCTGGAGCTTCTCTTCTCTCCCAGCCTGGCTCCAGAGCAGAGGGACTCCAGCCCTTGGTGATGGTTTGGTTCTCTGGGACAACCTCCTTAAACTGTCCCCTTTATTATGCACATTAACTAAGAGTTTGCTGTCAGCTCATACCTATTCAAGGCCAGTTTGGACAGGACTTGGAGCAACCTGGTCCAGTGGAAGGTGTCCCTGCCCACGGCAGGGGGTTGGAACAAGATGATCTTTAATGTCCCTCCCAACCCAAACCACTCTGGCATTCTCTGATTCTATAATTCTCTTACAAACTCGGTGAAATTGGCCCTTTTAAAGTGTTCAGGAGCTCCTGATCTGCACCAACTTTCTGCTGAAACACAGCAAGCACTGTTTGAATAAGACTTGGAGATGATTAAACCTGACTGATCATCCTGCACCCGTCAGACAGGCGAGGAGGAGATGCTGCTGCAGGAGACACGTCGGTGCAGGAGGTGTTTCCAGGAGGTGGTGGATTCCTGGGACTGCAGCTCAGGCAGGAGCAGATCCGATGGATTTTGCTCAAGAGCAGAGTTCAGCTGTGTGGCACTGAGGGATCCCTTCCCTGTTCTCCCTGCACTGTGTTTTGGTACCAGGAAAATGAAACAGTTTGTGTTTCATTGCCTGTTTGTTTGCTTGTCTGAAGGTACAGTTTGATTCTAAGGGCACACGGGGCTGCACAGGAGGAAAGGTAAAAATAAATGAAAATGAGGGGCAAAAATGAGCCACAGGAAAAGCTGCTCTTTCAGGGACTCTTTTTATCAAAATTCCTTTTGTCTCTCCAGCCTCTGATTTAGATGTTTGATATAAAACCCCAAGGTCCCACTTTGCCCACGTTTGGTGTTTAACCTTCAGACTGCCCCCCATCACTTGTATCTTCAGTTCCTGAGAGATGGGAGCAGCAGTTCCATGCTGGAATGTTGTGTCCAGGTCTGGGGGCCTCAGCACAGGAAGGACATGGACCTGTTGGAGTGGGTTCAGAGGAGGCCATGGAAATGCTCCAAGGGCTGGAGCCCCTCTGCTCTGGAGCCAGGCTGGGAGAGCTGGAGGGGTTCACCTGGAGAAGAGAAGCTCCAGGGAGAGCTGAGAGCCCCTTCCAGGACCTAAAGGGGCTCCAGGAGAGCTGGAGAGGGACTGGGGACAAGGGATGGAGGGACAGGACATAGGGGAATGGTTTCCCACTGACAGGACACAGTTAGATGGGAGGGAATTCCTGGCTGGGAGGGTGGGGAGGCCCCAGCACAGGTTTCCCAGAGAAGCTGTGGCTGCCCCTGGATCCCTGGAAGTGTCCAAGGCCAGGTTGGACAGGGCTTGGAGCAACCTGGACCAGTGGAAGGTGTTCTTGCCCATGGACAAGATGACCTTTAAAGGTCCTTTCTACCCCAAACCATTGTGTGACTCCATAATATAACAACATGTTCCTATTCTTTTCCTTTGAATGCCAAAAAACCCCCACCACTTTTCAAGCTAATTCTGCAGCAGAGATGGGGTTGTTACCTGCAGGTCATGCTGGAGCAGACTCCTAGGAAAGAAGCTTCTCCAATAAGCTTCCTTGGAAGGTTTCTCAATGACATTTTAAGGCAGAGGCAGGCAGGGAGCTGTGGGTGAAGGAACATTTTGCATAAACCCACACAGCAGTTCCAGCGTGGGCAGGTCTTACAGGGCTCTTCACAGCAGGAATGTGGATAAATGTGCCAGAGAGAACACCCTCTGAGGAACAGGGGACTTAGCACTGAATCACTGAACTCTATTATCCCCTGAAAACATATTAAAGTGACTCTGGTTTTATTGCAAAGGGCTGAATAAATCCATATTTTTTGAAGTGAAAATAGGCTTCCATTTGAATTTGCAGGGAACATAAAGAACAACCAGCTCCTGCTCTGCAGGTAGATTGGTGTAACCCCTTGGGCCTCAGTGACAGCAGTGGAGGAAGGTACAGAGTGACAAAAAACCTCTCCTGTGAGTGACCCAGCACATCTACCCTTACCCCAGCCCGGCCCTCACACTGCCTGGGGACTGGGACTGGAATTCCCATATCCATGAGAAAATATCAGTTGTCAAAATAGCAGGAGAAGTTTTTAGGAAACCTTACAAGCTGTCTGTGAGCACGAGTGTGGCCAGTGCACACCCACTGGATAAAGGCAAAAGAAAACGTGAATAATGAAGTCCAGAGTGAGATCCAAACTCTTCCAGTCTCAGGGAGTTTGGATTCAAAAGCTGCAAAATTTCTGTCATCCTGATCCCAGCCCAGGAGAGCAAATGCCCATTAGCAATGGGGCTACTCTTTCCAGGGAGAGAAATGGGGAAGGGGTGTTAAATCCGAAATCCTGGTGTGCTGTTCCTGCTCTTGGGAGCCTGACTTGGAGCCCCCCAGGGTCAATCAGCAGATATGTGGTTAGATGTGATGGTTCCTGCTGGAAGAAGAGTTTTGTTCTGTTGCTGTGCTTCTCTTTTTGCTGCAAAATAGAGAAGTCACAAGGAGAAATGTTCCTTTGTGCTCAAAGACGACTTTGGAAGCGCTGCATTCTTTTCCAGCCTCATCAGGGTCAGGAGTCTCATCCTCTGCCTCGTTAGAGGCTCTTGCTGCTGTTTCTGTGCTGCTCTGCTCTATTCTTTGATGCTGAGCTCTCCATTTGAGATGCCTTGCTTAAAGAAAAAATACCAGCCTGATTTAAAACCCTTTTTCCAATTAAGCAGCAGCGGGATTTCTGCCAACAGCAGCCAGCCCGTCTCCTTCCGTGGGTGGAAAAGCTTCCAGGGCTCTGTTTGTGGCTCTGCCTGGCACAGGGGGTTTGATCTCAACAGCAAGGATATGACTAGAAAGAGTTTGGCACCAGTGCCCACACAGGGCAGGATAAAACAGATGAAACAGGGATGGGAAGAAAAGGAGGAGTGAGGTGATCCCCCCACAAAGAACACCTGGATGCTTGGGGATATGAGGAAAACCTCCCTCTCACCCCATGGCCCTCCTGACTTTATCCAGGAAGATAATCTAATCTAATCTGACCTAATAATCCCCCAGAATCCTCCAGAAGGTCATGACCTGCATCTCACCAGCATTATCTGATAGCAGTGAGGTAAAGGGCCTGTCACAGATTAAGTTGTCTATCTGAAAGAATTATTTTTGGCTTCGAAAGCAGCAACACTTCCCCACAGGCTTCCCAGAGAAATTCCTGCAGGAAACACACAGGAGGGATCTTTACAGCCTGCACCAGGCAGCTGACTGGGAATGCATCCACATGGAGCACTGGTCACAATAAACACTGTCTGGTTCCAGCTTCTCAGGTTACACAGGCTTCCTTTTCCATGGTGACAGGGAAAACACAAGGTGTGCTGACATCTCCCCTGCCTCGTGGATTTTTAAGGATAGAACCTGGGCCTGAAGTGGAATGTGTTTATGGACTGAGAATCATGAGTTAAATATGGCCCATTGTTATTTTCTTGCCCTGTGCACGTAACATCTGCTGGAGCTCCCAAATCAGTACAAAAAATACCTGCCCAGACCTTCCTCCTGCAAAAAAAATGTGACATTTTACAAGAAAAGGGTTTTAATATCATTTTTCCCTTCTATGTCTTGGGACACCCTCAGGCACAATCCTGTGCTGGCCCCCAGGCAACAGGTTCCTTGTCACTAAAATGCAGCAAATGGGTTTCAGTCAGCACAACTTTCGCTGTCTCCTGGAATCAAGAGCAACCCTCAGGGTTGGAAAATCAGCAGGACAGAGTAAACCTGGAGCAAATAAATATTTGGAAGGCAGGAGATGGTCATTTTGTGCCTGGCTTTGCTCTGTGCCCTCTGGTTTGTGCATATTTGGCAGCAAAATGGTGTGAGCAGAGGAAGTGCCAGCATCCACATTTCTGGCTGCCCAGCATTTCCCACTGCAAGCCTTTGCTCTCAGTCTCCTCTCATCCTCCTGAGCTCAGATCTTGCCTGCTGACGTATTCCAGGCTGCCTCAGAACAAATATTCTGGAAGGTTTCTGCCAAAATCAGTTGGAGGCTGGAGCCAGGGAAAAGAGGAGGTTTACCTCATGCAACACTAATTCTCCCCCGTGTTTCTCTGAGGTCGTCTCACTCTCCCCTGGTTTTGATCAGGAACTGGAAGTTTGGTGTTTTGGCCTTTGTCTTTTTCAAATCCCGTGGCTGCTCTTGTGAAACAGGTGGGATGCTGGAAGAAATGGGATCACCCCCCTGGGATCTGAACAGTGGCCTGAAGATGAAGCAGCTTCCACACTGAAAGCAGCTTCTGCTTCTGATGGGACAGAAATGCTGTTTGTGGAGAACTGAACCAACAGTGATGGATCAGCCCCTGGGAAAATGAGTAATTCCATATCCATCCAGAGGAAGGAGGTCAGCACTACACAGGGAAGGGGGCTGAGGAGGAGCTTGCTTTTTAAATACATGAGTACTGACTTCCCTTGGTAGGGGAATTCCTCCCGTTCAAAGAGTCAGGCCGAGGTCTGGAGGAAAATAAGGACATTCCTTTGCTAATTATTTTTAAGGTGTGATCCCTGTGCTGTGAGGGGAGAGCCAGAGGAGGGCAGGATGTGGGAGAGGGCAGGTGAGAGAGAGCTCAGGAGCTGGGATGGGGCAGGAGAAAGAGGGTTTGGAAAGAGAGGAGAGCAGAGGGACTGGCACTGGAGCAGTTATCAGCTTCTCTTCCCTGAAGTGTCAAACATGGAACTAGAAGAAATGAAGGTTTGAGGAGTCTGGGGTGTTAGAAAAGAGAGCAGAGGGGTTTGAGCAGGAGAAGCACTTAGAGCTGCTCAGCTCAGCCACCAGTGTGCTCCAGTTCCACTGACAGGATGGGAGCTCTGACACTGCTGTGTCCCAATCCCAAACCAAATCCCATCCAGAGGTGTCCCCAGAGCAAAGAGGCAAAGAAGAAGAAGAAGATGTAACCAGGATGGCCTTCCAAGAGAATGAGGGGTGAATCCTTGAGGGAGCAGAATCTCTTGCACACAGCCTTTGACATGGAAGAAGAGACAAAAACTCTTTTGGGATAGTGCACAGAAGAGTTAAAGCAAATGAACGAGACAATATTAATTGTGTGCAACACAATCTGTTTGACTTGTGGTTTAGAAAGATCTCTCTCTCCTTTAGTTCCCATGGCAACTGTGGCGCAAAACCACACTTTTTCTAATCATCTCCACAGAGTTTAAAGCAATTTTGTAATCCAATCAAAGGGAAAGGAGAGAAGTTGTTTGGGCCTTGAGAAAACTGCTACCTAACCAGCACACAGTGACGGGGAGAGGCCAGACTCACAATTACAACCCCGGAGAGACACTTAATTACTGAATAATTAGCAGTAACTGGATCTTCTCAGCACTGGGAGGAAAGGCTGACTGGGTTGTGAGAAGGGCTGTTGTAATTCTGAGATCTTCCAAGTGGCTTTCCAAAGTGGGAAGCAGCAAACCTTACTGTGCCTTTTCTGCAGCTGACGCAAACTGCAGGCGGGCACGGGTTGTGTAACAGGAGGAGCTGAGGGTGGCAAAGCCTTTGCTCACACCAAAGCTCCCAAAAACCTGAACCCTCGGGATTTTCTGGACCTTCTCACAGTAGGACAAGGGGTTCTGCTAATCCTTCCCAACCATGTACAGTGGGAAAGTTATGTTCACAGGCACCAAGCCCAATCTGGCTCCTGGGAAGTCAGGGGGCACCTCTGTGGGCTTCAGTTCAGGTAGGTAGGATTGAATTATTTTGTCATGAAAGATGGGATTTTTTTCTGTAGGAGGAAGAATTGATGCCTGGATTGTTTTCCTGGAATGAAATGCTGAGCTACAGAAAAGTAATTCCCTCTTGATTTTTAGTCTTTTAACTCTTCAGCCCAGAAAACTGCTCTGAGTGAGATTTTAAATACCAGCTTTCCCTAAAGGATGAAGCCAGGAAACAGCCTGGCAGAAGTGCTCACTCTAACTGGACAACTCATGACATTCATAGACACTTGGTATTTTTATAGCCCTAAATTTAATCAAATTGTGGTTGTGTGTTGGTTGGAAGGACTAAACTGACCACAAAGTCCCCTTTAGGAGATCCCTTAGGAAAACACCCTAAAAAAATCAAGCAGGATCAGTTTTCCTTCCTGTAGTACTACAAGATGCATCCCTAGTCCTGCCTGCCTGGGGTTTTTTGGGACAGCCTGATTTCACCTTGGGCTTTAGGACGATGACTTCATGTCTCCTGCCTCATATGATCACACTCAGGAAAGTTCTCTGCAGAATCTCTTGGCATTTCATAAATGCAGGAGCTATAAAGGAGGTCAGGGCTCCGATGCTGTACCTCATCCAGGCACTGCAGAGCTTGGAATAATTACCTGGCCAAGCTTCTGCTCTCCTCAAGTGGTCCTTCAAAAGGTCAGACCCTGGGTTCCTACCGCTCATCCGCCTGGTTTAGCGCTCAGCTCGTCCTCAGGGCACCTAAAAAAAAAGGGAAAAGAAGATAAAATATGTAAAAATAGAGCTGCTTCAACTTGTTCCCACTTCAAATAGAAATGAATATAGAAATGAATCAACATTCTGCAAAAAAACCCCAACCCAGTGGGTCAATTTGTGTGGGTTTGTTTTTTTTTTTTTTTATGTTTTTTGACCACTTAGGATTGGATTTTGTAGAATTTGTTCCTCTCTGTGGGTTTAACTTTGGGGGAAATGAGACATTCAAGCATTTCAGTCTTTTTTTTTTCTTCTTTTTCAGCTCAAAAGAAAACAAAGCCTAAAGGAAGGTGAATCTTTTCACTCCCACTCCTACCTGTGGGATCTGATTTTCTCAGGTGAAGATGTCATCAAGAAAAAAAATGATTTCTTGATTACACAGACCTTTTTTTTGCTTCATCATCCTTCACCCTGAACCAAAACCCAACAGCTTCATGGACAGGAGAATGGTTTGGGTTGGAAGGGACCTTAAGGACCACCTTGTTCCAACCCCTTGCCATGGGCAGGGACACCATTCCACTAGAAAAGGTTAAAATACTCATAATTTCCCCTCTGTCAAACAATTATCTGGGCTTGTGCTTCAGCCCTTTCCTGTGCTGGCTCTAAATGGACAATTCTCACGGAACTTAAAGACACTTGGGATTTTTGTAACCCCAACCTTGATCAAGCTGTGGTTGTGTGTTGGTGGGAAGGACCAGACTGTCCACAAAATCCCCTTTATCTTGGAAAAACAAGCTAAACCACGAGTACTTGGACAAGGAAAAAAAACCCTTCACACCTTGGAGAATGACAGGGTGTCGCCAGCAGGAAATCCAGGTCGTTTCTAAGCGATAAGGATTTTCTTCCCTCCCTCTTTCCCGTTTGGAAGCAGCCTCAACTCTGCCTCTGTGTGGCAGCGCTGGAAAAGAACATGGGGAAAAAGAGAAAAAAAAAAAAAAAGAAAGAAAGAAATATGTGTTTATTTCTTGAGGTCACTTGGTTATTAAATCTCTTTATTCTGCTGTGAACCTTAAAAGACCAGGGAGATATTTCTCCAGGCAGCTCAGGAGGGCTGAGGAGAATAGGCTGTAGGAAAAATGCCAGAAAGATAGAGTTAAGTCCTTATTGTTCTCAAAACTTTACAAAGAAACAAGACAATGACAATGTAACATTGATAAGGGAGATAAAAAGTAATTCAGAGCAGTCATTACACTGAAAGTAATTCCTGGAACCAAGCAGAGGAGGTATGAAGTCATCATTTTCAGGGTCTTGCAAGCTGTTCCCAAAGGGAGCTTGGTGTGTCTTTGAAGGAATCTTTTATTTACAGTGGTAAATTCACTTACACCTGGTAACACAAGACATTTTCAGGCACTTATTCTTCACCACACCTCAAATGATCTGGATGTGTGCTGGTAATCACCAGAACTGGGGTTTTTTTTGGAAAAGACCTTTAGGATCTCTGAGACCAGTGGTTAAGCAGAGACAGCTCTTTGCATCTCACCTCATTACTGATGCTGAGTGGAGTATTCTTGGATTATCAACAACAAATTTCAAAAATTCAATTATGACTCAAAAGGACCAGCAGAGGGCTGCAAGCAGTGATTTATTACTGAGCACTGAATCGATGAAAAACAGGACTCACCAAGTCCTTAATGATGCCTTAGTGCTCTCCTACAGAAGGGAACATACACGTTGTACTATAGATAAGTTGCCAAAATAAAATAAAATAAAATTTATTCTTTTTTCCTGCGCTGCCCAAAGGCTGCTGCAGACCTCTGCCAAGGCTCTGGATTGTGGGATATGGGGAAAGGGCCAGGGAAAGGACTGATCCAGGCAGGAAAAGGGAAGGTGACATTATCCCAGTTGATCCCGAGCAGGAGCTGGAGAAAAACTGGTGGGAGAGAAAGTTTGTGCATATGGAAAAGAGGTTCCTTCTCTGGAAAACCTTAAAGTGCTGAGAGACAGCAGTGAGATGAGATGATAGTGGGATTTGTCTGCTTGTTACCAGTGTCCTTCTCCCTGACTTTTGCTTGAGAATTAAACCTGGGAGAGCTGGGGTGGTTCAGCCTGGGGAGGAGAAGGTTGTGTGGAGAACTCATAAGAGCTTTCCAGTATCTGAAGGAGCCTGCAAGGAAGCTGGAGAAGGACTATTTGTCAGGAGCTGCAGTAATAGTGATTGTGTATCAGAGTTTTGCCATCAGGACTAGGAAAGTGATTGTCCCCCTGTGCTGGGCACTGGTGAGGCCACACCTCGAGTGCTGTGTCCAGTTCTGGGTCCCTCAATTAAAGAAGGACATGGAGGGGCTGGAGCGTGTCCAGGGAAGGGAATGGAGCTGGGAAGAGGCTGGAGCAGCAGGAGCAGCTGAGGGAGCTGGGGGGGCTCAGCCTGGAGAAAAGGAGGCTCAGGGGGGACCTTCTGGCTCTGCAACTCCCTGACAGGAGGGGGGAGCTGGGGGGGGTCGGGCTCTGCTCCCAGGGAACAAGGGACAGGAGGAGAGGGAACGGCCTCCAGCTGTGCCAGGGGAGGTTTAGTTAGGACATCAGGATGAATTTCTTCACAGAAAGGGTGATTGGACATTGGCAGGGGCTGTGCAGGGAGATTCAGAGTCCCCATTCCTGGAGGTGCCCAAGGAAGGACTGGATGTGGCACTCAGTGCTCTGGGACGGGGACAAGGTGGGCATTGGGCACAGGGGGGATCCATGGGCTGGGAGGGCTTTTCCAACCTCAGTGATTCAGCGACAAGGAGTAACGGGTAGAAATTGAAAGAGGATTAATTCAGGATGTCGGGAAGGAATTCCTGGCTGTGAGGGTGTTGATGCCCCAGCACCGGTTGCCCAGAGAAGCTGCGGCTGCCCCTGGATCCCTGGAAGTGCCCAAAACCAGGTTGGACGGGACTCGGAGCGATCTGGTCTAGCGGAAGGTATCCTCGCCCAATCACGGTCCCTCACCACCCCAACCATTCCCGGATTCCCTTGGATTCGCTGGGATTCCCTGGGATTCCAGGACCCACCTCCCTGCGCACGCGCGGCCCCTGAGGGCGGCGGGGGGCGTGTCCCGCGGTGACGCAGCGGGAAGGAGGCGGGGCGGGAGGGCGGAGCGGCCCAAGATGGCGGCGCTGGGGCGGCCGAGCGCCCCTCTGAGGGCTCCGCTCTGGGCTCTGTTCTGCGGTCCTCTGTGCCTGGCGCTGGCGGCCGCCGCGCTGGGCAAACCCAGCCCCGTGAAGGTGCTGTCGGACGGCATGTGGCGGGATCTGCTGGAGGGCGAGTGGATGGTGGAGTTGTGAGTGGGGCAGCGCTGCCGGGGCGGGGTGTGGGGGGTTTGTGGGTGTGTGGGTG